>KB687524.1:0-14225 GCA_000349165.1 Anopheles christyi
CGTATCAGCGGCTGATGAATGCTTTTCGTTTGCCATTTTTCATTTGACTTCTAGGTTTCTATTCTCGAGAATATGCTTTTGTCACGTGTTCATGTAAACATTGTGCCCGTATCAGCGGCTGATAAATGCTTTTCGTTAGCCATCGATTTTCCATTCGTTTCCGATTGGTGGTCCAGATGTCAAAAATGTTGAGCTTTAATCTGCAGTATCAAGTAACTAGGTTGTATTCAGGTAGTTGAAGGTGAGTTTGATATAGTGGCTTAAGTTTGCCCTGGTTGAGTAAAACTGATGTATAATTCTTTCTTGCCTTTGTATATGTAAGTTGACTAACAATTTATCGGTGATAGCTGGTTATTAAAACTAGACACAATGGAGCTGTTGCAAAATAAAAAATAAAAAAACCCCTGTAACGACTCCTGTACCAATCTCAGCAAAAATTTTGTGTACTAATACTACTAAGGTACCGAGGTAAAACAGTACAAATATGTGTAAAACGTACTTATAGATGTTTTACCTGGCCTCAATAAGTGCTAGAAGAGAAAGGGGTTTTTGTTTCAAACATCTTCTTTATGTAACACTTGTTTGTATCGTTTCCGCCTAACTGTTTGCTTGTTTATCTGATTCGTTCTGTTACATAACACAATTAATATTCCTGGTAATATCGTTAGTTCATGTTCCAAATTTATCTTTTATAGATTATTTTTACACCAGCAACAACTCATTTTTTAAGATGATTGGAGTTCATGGTGATTGGATGACCTTTACGTTAAAAAAGAACACATATTTTTGACATAGTTGAGTTAATGTTAATGTTGAGTTTTGTTAAAGTTATGGCAAAATTTACAGTGATAAAAGGATCATCGTGGTAATAAAAATAAATTTAATAATTATATTTAAAATAGCTTTACTGTAATCGCAATTAGTTACGTTAGCACGTGAGAACGTTAGCAAAAAAAAAGTAAAGTCAAATTCCTTTGCTTATCATCGATGCAGTTAAGCAACGCTAAGCTAAGGCTGTACTCGAAATGCAAAAGCGCTTTTAGTGATCAAAATAAAAAAAAGAAATAAAAAAGTACACTCAAATTTCGTTGAAGAACTCATGACACTTCTTAATGTACTTATATAAATTCAGCATCCTTACAGCTGATGGTTTTAAAAAGGAAATCTTTAACGGGAGGGTACAACGACGAAATTTTCCCATTGTTCCCGCAGCACAGCAAATACCAAAACAAACTTCTTCGTGATGTATGAGTACATGTTGCTCAACGTTTCTATCAGACAATTCCTTTTTGAAGATGAGATAGAATCTATGAATAAGTCCTAGTTATTTGCAGGCTTCGTAGAAAATACTACCGTGCACTTGCTAAATTAGAGTTTGACGGGTTGAACCCTTCACTGCTCGTTACATATTAACCTGGGGTGTGCGAATCGGTATTTTTCTCCGAAAAAAATAATTATTGATTGAAATGGCTCAGCATTGCCAAATGTTCAAGCGATCGTATTAGTCTTTTCGAACAATGGTGTAGGAGGTAATGGGGTTGGTTGGGTTTGCGGTAGGAATTAATTGCTGGAAGTAAACTAACACCGCTGACAGCTAATTATGTTCTGGCACTAGCCAACACGTGATAGCTGTTAGTCCGAAAAGTAGGCAGGCATCCGAGGGAGTGCAAATACCATCGGGTTGCCGGCCCATATTACGAACGGTCAACCATCGGGCAACCTGAGCACTTTTTCGAAAAGAACAAAACCTACTCATAAATTTTAAACCTCCACTAAATATCTGAGGGTACTATGTTTCGATGCCTTGTGTTGCTAGAAGGTGGAGGAGTCTGCGAATGGTCGACGTTTGCACATAGCTGGTAACATTCGAACTTTTGTGTATCACCACCTTCAAGACGTTCCACAAAGCTGGAGTATATATCAGAAAAAAATAAATTTCCGTTCCACGATGAAGCGGAAAACTGATCATTTTGTAATATTTCGCTTTTACCAAATGGCTGGCAGGCCGATACCACCAGTAGAAAAATGTGTGTACTGCATCTGAAAATGTGCCCTTTTTCCTGGCACATCTGCAACCTGTCCAAACAATCCTTCTGAGTCAGATATGGAGATCGCCTCCTCTACCTGTCGTTGCCCTGGTCAATAAAGAAATTGCACTGTTTTTCATGAAAGATTTGAATGGATTGCGTTTGCTTGAGAAATGAAAAGAAAAGCATCACATGAAAAAAAAACAGTACGCAAAATCTGAAACATAAACCAAATCGGAAACGGAAACGATGGACGTACATTGTGACCGCCGTGACATGTATGGCGTTGTATCGTTATCGGTCTGTATCGATCTGGTGTGTGTTTGTGTATGTTTCCTAGAGCCGAAATAACCTACCATCATCTTTGAGTCATACTATCGATAGTGTAAATTGTCGTCCGTTTGCCACCATCAGTCCTTATAAAGTTTACTTAGCTCTAATATCGTTCGTCTGGAGCGTCGCCTTCCACGTCATCGCTATTCTGTATCGTATCTGCCTACCGATCTTTCTGTCTACTCATTCGTTTGCTTGCGACGGATGCGGGCTGAGAGTGCATTGGTCAAGATCCTATACCGATCCAATACGTTCAGCGTGTCTGCTCATCTCCTTCTGGCTGCCGCCACAGCAATCATCTGTTGCAGCATTGGTTCAGGGCTGCATGCCTTCGGTTCACACTGCATCTGGCCGTCCCCTCCACACCTGTGGTGCAAAAGTAGGTGAAACGTGAAAGTCAGGTACAACAGAAAACTAAATTGTCATACAAACGCAAGTTGTACCAACAAAGTGCGCCAATACTTACGTGCAACGCATGCATGGCCCAGAAGCGGAAGCTACAGTCTCTCCAACGTTGTACGGTTTGCCCTGTATCTGACAACCACGCTTCTGCACGTGTCCCTTGTACGCGTGCGATAGGAAGTGTGGTGGCAACGTAGTTGTCGTAGTGGTCGTACTGGTAGTCACATTAAGCACAGTCGCCATCGAAACTGGGCATTCGTACCGAGGGCAGCAGAATCCAGTAATTGGTTCCTCGTTACAACCGCTTATCGGCGGTGGGCAAGACTGCTGCAGACAGATGATGTCACTGCGGAAACAGAAGCAGAAATCGCATGGATCATCACGCGGGATCTGCTGTGCTGAGACGTACAGCTTGCCACCGTAGCGACAAGTGCCCGGACCAAATGCGGCCGGGTCCTCCTCTTCACCGTAGTCATCCTCGTACGAAGACGGTGGGTAATGTGGCGGCATGTGACCGTAACCAGAATCGTAATGCTGCCCTGGCGCACCGTACGACGGCCCAACTGTTTCCGATTGTTGTGTAGGTTTTGCAGGATTGCTGCTGTCATCGTTCATTCCAGCGGCTTCAGGAAGCGCGGCTTCCTGAACCTTCTGTTGATCGTCATGTTCATCATCGATTAAGGTTGGCTTAACTACTTCTTGTTGTTCTTCACTGTCATCGCTCACTGGGTGCGGTATCTCAACAATTTCTGGTTCTTTTGGCTTTGGATCCACCTTATCGTCCAATTTATCGTCCTGTGCGGCAGCAGGAGGGACAGTGGATTTTGAGACATCTTCTTGAGTACTAATTGGCTGTGATGCCTCACTGAAAGGTCCTTCTGTCTCGATTTCCGCTGGCTGGATTGTGGTAGTAGCAGGCGACGTGGTTGAAACCGGTGCCTGCTCATGCGAAGCCTCTGGAGCTACAGAGTATTCGTTGTCCTCATCACGATTTACGACTGGATTAGTAACAGTTTGAATCTCATCTTGCAAAGGTTGGGATGTAGTAGTGTCGTTGATGTGGTGTGCTGGCACTTCTGTTAATACCTGGTCATTTTCCTTTTGCAAGCTGGTTGGCTGTTCGGTGACCTGCGATTCTGATACTGTTGCGACCGTGGTATATTCATCAGCCTTTGGAGTAAAATCCTGAGCGGACACATCATGTTCTGGTAAACTGGATGTTTGTGTTGCAGTGGGTGCTTTTTCTGGTGCTTTTGTCGCAGTCCTTACGGTCAAAGATTCTTCCTCCTCGGATGATTCATCATCCGCGTTCAGATCGTCTGTTTGTGGTTGCTCTGCATCGTCATGCTCTTCTTCTGAGGTAGCGTCAGTAACCGATACCGATGGCTGTGCTTTATCGTTGCTATTTGCTACACTCATGTCTATGGTGGCCTCACTAGTCTGTTCTTGCGTATCAACTACGATGGTTCCTTCGCTGGTTAGATCATGCTCTGTTTCCACTGGTGATGAGGTGACCGTAGTAGATGTCTGATTATCCTCTTCACTGATCGACATAGGCTGTTTGGTCATTGCCTTTTCGTCGTTGTCATTTTCCTGGGAAGTAATATCATCGAAAGGTTCAGCAGTCGTTACCGGAAGAAGTGCACTTGATGGAACGTCCTTATGATGGGATTCTGTCTCAGATTTGATTGACTCGTCATGCACAGCATTTGGTGGTTGAGTTGTAGTCATACTTTCAGCAGATTCTTTTTCAACCGGTTTTATATCTTCCGTATCGTCTTCTTGTCCTGTTCGCTCTGGTGTAGCAAAAGTAGTCGAATATGTTACTTCTTCATCGGCATCATCGATTGATACCGACAAATCAGTTTCGGGCTTTTCATTTAGTTTATTGTCTGAATCCAGTGATAGAATTCTTGCCGTCGTCGTGTGAATCTTTTCCTCTGGGGTTTCATCGTCCATATCAGTTTCAGTATCAACTTCTTCATCAAGACCAGTGTTGGACAACATTGATGGCGTAGTCGTTTGCTTATCTTGCTCCTCAATTGTCTGCAGAGAAGCAGTTGTGAGCTTATCCTGATCTTCTTCAAAATCAACATCATCCTCCATTGGCGCTTCTTTTTCAGGCTCTGTTGGTATAGAAATTGCGTCAGATTCCTGGTGCGGCTGATGTTTTTCATTTTGAGTTATTTGTGGGGCCAGTGTGGTATGTTTAAGTTGATCTTCTTCATCGTTCTCGATCGTTTCATCTTGTTTAGAATCTTTCAATACAGGTTCGCTAACATCGGCAGTGCCAGATGTTGGTTCTGTTGGATACATGAACTCTTCTGACGCATTATCAGTGGCTTGCGGGACTTGAATTTTCAAAGGTTTATCTGTTTGATTTTCTACATCTTCGTGTTGACTATCTTCATCGATGGCGGTAAGAGTTGAATCATCGTCGCTGAATTCTGGCTTTCCACTATCATCGTGCTCAGGTGAAAGTGTAGTTTGCTGTTCGTCGAATACTAGAGCGGGCGTCTTACTGTCATCAACATCCGTCTTACTAGTTTGTTCGTTAACTTCGGTAGAAGGAGCTTGCGTTGTAGAGTCTTTAGAAACACTCTGTAGGTCAGTATCCGCAATCTGGTTAACCGGCAGATTTCCATCAAGGTTCACTGGTTTTACGAAAACTTGTGGCGTTGTAGCAACCGGCACATCCTCATCCTCATCGCTGTCCTTATCGACATGTTGTATTTTTACGTCTTCTTCTTCTTCATATGATAGGTCGCTTGTAGGAGTAGTCTGCTGCTTCTGTTCGTGTTCAACCTGCGCAGCAGTGGGTGTGGTGATAAGATCATCATGTTCTCCATCCTCGGCACTATCTGCTGTTGAAGCGTGAGCTGTAGTAGTGGGAATGTATTCGGAATGCATTTCATTGTTGTCTTGTTCCCTATCAAAGTCCTGTGTGTTCGCTGCTGTTGTGTCAATTGAACTGGGCTGCGTCGCCGTAATTGGTTGCTCTCGTTCATAATTGGCCTCAGGATTGTCTTGCGCCAACGGTAACACTTCATCTTTGTCAGCTGCCTCCGTTATTAGCTGCGGCTCGCTCTCTTGTTCATACGCAATTGTTGTCGGTTCTGGTAGATTTTTGGAAGGAGCATCCGTTTGCTGTTCGGTTTCTTCTATTTCATCGTATAATGGAACCTGTTCCGGTTTCTTTTCTGGAACAGCTACAAGATGGATACTTGATTCTATTTCGTTGTCCTCCTGTTCGTCGTCTCTTATACTTTCTGTTACCTCGTCGTGATCTTTTTCCAGTACGTGTGGTGTAACGGTGCTTGGAGTAACAGTGTCTTGCTCAATATAAACAATAGTACTGTGTTCAGTATTCTCCTGTTTCTTGATCTGATCCACCGGCTCTAGAGCTACCGTCTCTTTCCATATTTCCTCAGATAACGGCACAGCAACGAGATGTTCTGTGTCGTTTAGCGTCGGTTTGTGGATAGATTCTTCTGATTCTTCATCATCCCCTTGTGGGAAATGGAAACCACCATCCTGTTCTGTCTCATGCACTGGGCTAATCAAATTATCATCGTCTGTTTCTTGTTCATCACTTGGATAAGGTTTCCCTGTATCCTCGCCAGGCTTCACAGCATTCTGAGTTGAAATGTCGTCTAGTAATGTTGGTTTTAGGATGGGATTGTTATCTTCATTATCGTCTACGTGGAAAATAATTGAATCATCTTCAACATTTGGTAAAGCGGTAGTGGTTTGTGTTGAAGTCACTTCAGTCGTCTTGATTATATTTTCATCATCTTCTTCCATGATTACTTTGACAGTTACCGAGCCAAGCAGGTTCAATTCCTTCTCATTAACAACTTCTGAAATAGTCGTAGCTGGCTGTATTTCATCGTGTGCTACGGTTGGTATTTGTGTGGACTCAGATTCTTGCACATTCTGTGTCGTAGGTTCCTCTTGAATTAATGGTCGAGAGGTAGTTGCCACATTTGATTCCTGAACCTCTTCCTGAGTTAGTTCCGCTTCGTCTGTTAGCTTTACTTCATCATGTTCGTCCTCTTGCAAGTCGTCAGCAGGCGTAGGCGTTGTTGCAGGTTTTCCACGATCGTCCTCTTGTTCTGAAGCTACCGTAGGGACGATTGTCGTTTCAATCGTTTTACGTTTCGTATCAATTTCCGTCACCAATTCCTCCTGTTCCATAGCTGTTGCACTGGAAGTAGTTGCTTCCTGTATTGGATCTTCTTGATCTCCTTCTTCAACTGATAATGGTTTATCGGTACGGACTGATGTACTGAAAGTTTCTTCATTTTCATCATCATAGTTTTGTGGTTGATCTTGATCCTTTTCAGCTATTACTTCTTCCGTGAGTGCCACAGAGCGAATTGTCGTTGATGCTAGATGTTCCTGTTTCTCATCCTGTTCGAACAACGCTGAATGATCTTCAGCAACCGAACTAGACGTTGTAACTCCATCATAGATTTCACTAACTTCTTGCTCCTTATCTGTGCTTATAGCGCTAGTAGGAGTTGTGTGAACCTGTTCATTATTATCTTCTACTTCATCAGCTGAAATGGTGGTTACACGTTTATCCTGTTCATTAAACTCCACGCCGACAGTAGTTGCTTCCGGTTCGATACTTTCATGCTCTACCACGCTGCCATCTTCAATTTTCATAATTGAGGCAAACGTCGTTTCAGGCTCCTTTAAGACAGTCTTGGCCGTTGTTTTATAGATATGTTCATCTTGTTCTGCTGCTACACTTTCGTCATACTCGTGACCGCGTTCCACAGCATTTATCGTGGTACCTTGTTCTTCAGGCATGGATTCTGTCACACCAGACTGCGTTGTTCCGAACATGCCACTTTGTTCTGGTTGTTCCATTTCCACTGAATCTTGTGCTACTTCACCTTCCTGAGCATTATCTGACACTTGTACGTTTGTCGGAGCTGCTGTGGTAAGGATAATTTCATCGTCATAGTTTGCAGTAGTTGGACGGTTGCCGGCAAAGAAATTAATGTGCATTTCATCAAGTGAAGGCTCCTGTGGACGGAATGGCTTGAAAACTTCATCATCCAAATCGAATCCAGCACTATCGCTTTCAGCTTCGGATGGCTTATCTGATTCACTATTGTCATCCTCGGTTGTTGATAAAGACTGCGAATCGGAAGCATCCGTTTTTTTAGTAATTGTTTCGGTGGATTCGATATTTGAATCATCTGAGTTGGAAGCACTTACATCCGCGGATACTTGTTCTTCATCACTATCAGCATCGCTTACCGTGATAATTTCAGTAGATGCCACTGAAGTAGAACTCATCGTTGAAGATGTTTCTTTTCGACAGGTGTAGGTTGGGCAACATTCTCCAGGAAGTGTATTCTTGAGAGTACATTCAGTGCTAGGAGCAGCCTCGCATCGTACCATTTCGCAGTGTACGATACTGTTTGAACAATGACAAGCAACCTGACATGTACCACTTGGTGGTACACTAGCACCGTTTTCGTACGTAACTCCATCGATCAAACAATCTCCTTCCCCAGGAATTGACACCGGGAAAAGCTTGTCAGGACTTTCGTTTATGGTATGCTGCACATTCTCGACCTTATCATCACCTGGACCTTTTTCAGTCAGTGCATCATCGTGAGCATGTGTTACGACTTCTGGTTCCTCACCGCTTTGTATATCTTCATCGGCATCATGTAATTGTATGTGTTCGTGTATTTGTCCTTGCTCATCCTTTTCGACTACCGGCTGTTCAACTTTCTGTTCCTCAGTATCGAGCGGAATGATTGTGTTCATTTCAACCGGTTCATCCATATCTGCATTATCTTTTACATGGCTTTGGTTTGGTTCCTGTGCATCGTCTTCTTTGCGATCGCCAAATGTCGGAGCGTGCTCGGTTGTAATGGAGTCGGATAAAACGTGCGAGTCTGCCTCTAAGGGCATGTTCGGCAATATCTCATCCTTCGGCAGCTCAGGCGTTTGCTCAGTTGTGGAAGGTTCATCTGACGTGGTTGGTATTGGTGGGAGTTCGGTCACAACGATTGCTGGTGGTAGTTCCACAAAGTCTTGCTCAGCATGCAAATGTGGTTCATCATCGGCCTTTTGCGTTGCTTCCTTTTTTTCTGTGCTAACCTCTGTCTTGTCATGCTCTGGTACTGTTGCCTGTCCCGCTGGTAGGTACGTATGCAGTTCTTGTTCGCTAGAAACTTCATCGCGCACAGGAACGACTGGAGTTGTAACGGCCTCTTTCTGTTCTTCCTGCTCGGCTCGCTCGTCTTCTTCCTTATGTAAAACGGATATTTCGGAACTAACACTATCATCATCCTCTGGTTGCGCCACGTTAAGTGAATTTGCTTGTTCGCGATTTTCGTCGATCTCATTCTCTCTCTCATCTGCATTTGCCAATGGTATCATCTGTGACGGATGGGCGGTTGTCACCGTCTGTTCAATAATGTCATAATTAGCAACGGTCGTCACCTCATTCGATGGTACAACCTCAACAGATATTGGTGTTGTCGAAATAGTGGCCTTGTCAGTTTCCTTTTCGAGTTGTACTGAATCGGCTTCTGGTTCTTGTGTATCTTTAGCAGGTGGAATAGTCGTGCCTGTAACATCGTTTGCCTCTGCATCTGCATGAGTAACTGTTGCTGTTTCGACTTCTTCTGCTAATGTCATGGTCGAATGCAATGCTGGGCGCATTGTCGTTACTAGAGCTTCGATATCAACCACGGTAGTGGCTGCGTCCTGTTCATCTTGCTTAATTTCAGATGATCCTATGTGTCCAGGAATGTAGTTGATTTGAATTTCAGGCTTCCCACTCAATGATGGGCGTGCTGTTGTTAATGACTGACCATCGTCTTCCTTTTCCAGACCCTGTATGTAATCGTTTTCCTGTTCATTACTATCATCAGTATGAATATCTTCGAATTGCGGTACAATATGCTCTTGTTCTTGTTGATCATCGTCGTTGTCTATCTCTTCTTTTTCTACAGGAACCATATCATGAACCTTCTGTGGCATTGTTGTGCTTTCAATGTTATCCTGTGTTGTAGTCATAGCTGGCTCCGATAGTTGCTCGTCCGTCGAGGGTTGATCCTTTCCAAACGTCTGATGTTCTTGTTCCTTATTTTGTTCATCATCATCAGCACTTGTAGAAACTTCTGGTACTGTAGTGGTTGTTATTGCAGCGGCACTGCCATCGCAGATGTACTTGTCCGGGCAACACTGTCCAGCGGCTGGTGGTAAAGCGGTGCAGTTTTTGCCTTCATTTTCTAAAGGTGTTCCACACTCCTGAACCGCACAAACAATATCTCCACGCATGCAGTAGCAGTGTTCACACGGCTTGTCAGTCATTATCAGTGAACCATCTGCGTACGTTTCTCCACTATGTACACAGTCTGTTGACATCGAGGGCGAGACGGTGGTAGTGAGAATGAAACCTGGTGTCGGACGTACTGTAGTAGTGCTTTCGTCCTCCAACATCAGGGTCGTATCCTTATCGTGTTCTGTAAAACGATTAAAATCGATAGTAGGTTGATTTCAGATTGTCGTTATAGTCTCGAGCTTTAACGGATGGTCCTAATAAACTCACCACAATCGTATTTCACTGGACAACAGACACCCTTGTTGTAAATTGGTTGACAACCATCAATATGCAATGTACACTCCTGCATCACGCAAGTCGTCATATTGCGAATACAATAACACAGCTCACACGGTTTTTGTGGGTTTGATGGCACCTATAGAAACAGTTAACGTTACTTTCGTGTGTTGGATTCCTAGACGTATGTCTACTTTTTAAACCTACCTGAGCTCCTTCAGGATAGAATCGTTCATTGATTGAGCAACCGTACTGATCGAGCGAACCAACCTCGCTTGAAGAGGAGGCACCAAGCGCATTGGACGGGCTTGCCGTCGTTTGATGATTGACAAGCTGTACCTCAACCTCTGGACAGGTGATAACTGGGCAGCACTGATCTTCTCGCTTCTCGATGGTGCAGTCCTGGCCGATAGCCTTTGTAAAAGGACAGACGCGCAGATAACACATAAGCATGCGATCATGACAGGTGCAGTTCAAGCATGGTTCGTTTGTCATTATACGATCGCCCTCGCCGTAATGGTTGTAATTATAGTAACATCCCGTAGCTTCGCCATAGTTTTCCAGCTCTGTTTGATCACTTTCATACATCGGGGCTGTAGTGAGATTGCATAAAATGAGGAAATAATTAGTCCGTTATATTGTTAGCTTTATTTTTAATTTGTTGTATAGTATTACCCAATTAGAAACAGAGGGTAAAATATGATTAATCTTTTTCAGTTTGAATTTATAAAAAATAAAACAGCACATAGACATAGGGAGAATTTATCCAAATTTGTATCTGTTTGAGAAGAAATATCAAAGTTTGTGCAACCATTTTGGCAAACCTATAATACTTATAATTGAATGCCAAAAAGTATTGAACCTTTGCAGCGATTGCATACCTAGCACAAAACTCGAATGATCTAGTCGAACCACAATGTACACGCATAAAAAAGAGACAAAAACCTAGAGACGATGCAACCAATGTAGGTTCCAGGTTTTCAAAAAGTGTATATCTTATATTGATGAATTTTTTAAACGTTCCAATATCACCTGAGGATAGTAGGGAATTATTGTATCGCCGACTAAACGGAAGCCGCACCGATTCGGCTTGGTAAATTGTTGGACAATTGGTTGGCTGTGGTATTAATATATTGATGCATTTTTTAAACGTTCCAATAACACCTAAGGATAGTAAGGAATTATTGTATCGTCGACTAAACGGAAGCCGCACCGATTCGGTTTGGTGAATTGTTGGACAATTGGTTGGCTATGGTATTAAACTCTTCTGAAGTGTTGTGACCTTCCCTTAGTGCACAGCTCTTGGTTTTCATAACTCGATAACAGAATAAAACATGAACGCCTGTTGCGAGAATGCGGCGAATAATAGAATATTTTATTTGCATTTTCAGAGTTTTTACTGTCAGGAGTGGCTTCATGTATGATCAAGTACTGGAACAAGATTAAAAAGGTTACAATCAATCAATATTACTAGACTGCACTTAGTCAATGGTATACAAAGATCAGCTTGCCCATGGTCGTCACATTTACCCTATCATGTTTGTCTTTCGTGGTGGTTCAAGAGAAAACTCTCGCTTACGCTTCCGATATCCCACCTTTTTAACTTGTGCAGGATTGACACTGACACATAGCGTGCGCTCTGACATACGTCATATTTCCATTCAATAATCAGATTGACGGTTGTTTGCGCGCCTACTTCCCTGATTTAGCAAACCATGCATATTCGAAACATACGCGTCAGGCGGAAGCAATCTTATTGGCCATACCGTACGTTTCATAAATATTAATACTCAATCTCGTTACGCAGTCCTCCACAGTCAGTCAAAGAGAAGTTGCTTGCTGGCATCATATCCGTAAATTGCGTAATGTCAAATTTTTATTTTGCCTGAAGAATTTTGTATGAACTAGAACTCAGTAGGGAAAGATAAGCCTAACTAGAGCTGTTATCCCAACTTAAATTGGTGCCGGCGCATCTACAATTAGACCAACTAACCACCCCTAGTTGACCAAACGACGATTGAAAGTAGGTGTTATTTTATGATTAATGAATAAAAAGATGCTTGTAGTGATGTATCTGTTTGTTACAGTCAGTTAGATCCTCATCAAACCTCACACTTTAGCTCCAAACCCATTACAGGACAGCTTTCTGCATGAAGTTGTTTACCTCTTATTAGTTTTAGAAAGCATCGACATTTATGATGCATCAGTAATGGGTTCGCTTAAAATCTCAGGGCATAAATATGTATGTAAGCGGAGTGATGAGACAAGTTCGACTATGTTGTTAGTTGTTTTGCCACACTATCAGTGGTGCAGTTTCGTGTATCTAGTTAAGAGCCCATTTTAGACACCAGATCGATACCGCATATCGTTTTGATAGGCTAATCTATATGTACGTTTTTGATGAATCCTAGCTTCGACAGAGCAAGCTTAATGAAGAAATTAAAGATTAAAGAGATTAAACGATGGAAATCTATTAATTGAGAAAAAGTAGAACGGAGTATTGTTTAAGTGAAGTAGAAGGGACTTGATGGAAAAGGAAGAGAGTTCCCTTGGGTGGAATTTATTTAGCACCTTAAATATAACGGTACTAGAACAAACAAAGATGTGGGTTCCTCGTAGTGTACCTATAACTGCCGCGCAGGATTTGATTCTAGTCTGCACTGGAGTGTGCAATGATGAAATTGTAATAGGCTGAGTGATGTTTGGCAAAAATGGCACATACTAGACTATCTGATGCAGTCGTTGGGGATTTGGTCATGTATCGATTTTATCACAATGGCACGTGCATGTTTGGCTTTTCAAAAATTGGGTTCAATCTAAGAAATCACATCAGCAGGAAAGGATACTTTGTACACAGTTACTGTGGTGTCACGGTGACTACAATTTCGTATTCCTAATTCTTCTTCCCATTTATGTACGGTGGCTGACCTTTGTGGTACCGTTATGAAAATATGTGTTCCCCCTTAAATACACTTTTCTCATTCGCTCTCCTACATATGTTCTCAGCGTTTCCTGCGGCAACATTACGGTTGGCAAACCATAGCATAGATACGTTCATTATGAGGGTGAATGCAAACGGGCGAAAAGAGGGAACACATTGAAAAGGAAAGACATCAAATTTGTTCTTGTGCACGCACAGCGAGACTTTCTTCACCCTTGGGAAGCAAAAGAAGTCACGCCAAGCGAAGGGAAATCGACAAAAAAAACTTAACAGTTTGTCTAGCTAATTGTATGCTATAAGAAGGCTCTACAAAATAAAAGTCATAATCAGAAATACCCGTGTACTACTGAAAACAAATGACGAGCGTTAACATTCATTAAAGCCAATGCCATTTTTCATCTATTGGTGGTTAAATGTTTATGATCAGAGTGGGAAAATGTTGTATGCAGCATCGGTGATTGTTGATATAATGATACCAAAATATTTTCAAAACAAGCCATTGTTGTAAACTTTAATCCAAAAAAAATATCTTATCCAGCTTCTCTTACATAGACGCAGTAATCTCAGAACGTAAGCAAAATATTCGTATTGTTTGCTAACACGATTGTATTGTAATGTGCAGTTGCTCATTTGATGTTTTATTTTATGTAGATTGTTTCAAGTTTTTACTCACCGCTATTTGATACTGGTAGTAGAGTTAATGCTATCGCCATTATGAAATACACCAATGCATGATGATCGAGCCCAAACAGGCTCGAACTCCTAATAATCATGCTGACCGTTGGGTTGTTATTTTAGTTTTTCTGTGGATGGGGTGACTCGCTGTTCCTGATGAAAAAATATACCAACAAAAGAACACTCATTATGTTAGATATATTTGACTAAATGAAGTACATATTGTTTAAATCATACACATATATATATA
>KB687535.1:0-36495 GCA_000349165.1 Anopheles christyi
ATGGAGTTTGCGGTCGGTGAAAAGAGGAGAAGATGGGAGTTGTCTTTTTCACCGTCTTCCGGGCAGCATTAGAAGACATCGCGCGGGTTGCATTTGTAAATATTTGTACTTATCACAGGAATGGTCACATTTGAATTTATTTACCTGTCTTTTTGTTTGTTTCTAACATGCACCTGTCCCGCACACACACACACACACACACACACACACACAGTATAAACCGATAACGGAAAACCGGAAGCTCTCGGACGTGAGAGCATTTCCACCATTCCACCGAAAAGCTTAGTGTGACCGAGAGCAATTAGTCGAGATTCAAAAGTTCGAGCATCTGTGGCGTTGTTGTTTGCCGAAAATAAATATTTATGCGAGGTCAGTCGGTTTAGTTTCACAGAATTTTGATTGTAGTTTACCACCACTCCCAAGCGCTTACCCTCATAAAGCTGGTGACGTCCAGTACTCCAGTTCGTGCTACTGATTTTCACTCTCATAGTCACCTGAAACTTAGGGTAAACATTCCACCGGTTGATGAGAAAAAAAACACTAACGAATCCCTTTCGTCCCTGCTGCTTTCATGTTACACAAACTGGGAACCGGCACTCACTAATGGGTTACTCACATCAATCAATTTCGTACCGCACAGCAGTTTTTCGGTACAAATACACACAGGCAGGCAGAGCAAGCAACTTCATCATCATGATTACACCCGCCATCATAATAATGGGTGCACGTAGGAGAAGCAGCAGCTGAAAAAAGCTGCTCTTTTTTATTGACAGCTTAACCGCTCAACTGGTACATTGTAACGAGAGAAGCACATCGCCGTGCTTTGGCTGATGATATTTATTAAACAGCAAATGCACCACGCTTATGTCATGTCGTTATGTTACGGCAAAGGAGGAGGCTACCAATTACAGAGAGAAATTTCTGCACAGGGCAATAAAAGCCGCTTGATCCGTTGTTGGTGTCCAGCTCAGTATCCCGCGTGTGATTTATCGACATCATATCCCACCAGCTCGAGCGGAAGGAGGATATTGTAAAATCGGTGGGGGCGGTGGGGGAGATTATTCTTCTGTTTCCCCTTTCTGTCAAGCGCCAGTTATTGAGGCTGCCCCACTGCTGCTCAACAGCGATCAACCAACTGGAGCTACTTTATAGTCGTCAATCCGCTGGTCATTAGCCGAAATTGGATATTTTGAATACACTTTCTTGCCTGTTTTTGGTCGCACAATGTGCACAATGTTGCAAGCCTTGTGAGCGTTTTACGATTCACGTCATGCCAAAAGCAGCAAGCGAAGCGGCCAAGGATGTTTCAGGATGCGCCCCCGAGCCGGTCGCTCAGATTTACAATCTTGCTTGAGCGGGCAATTATATTTCAATTCTGATTTACCTGATGCTTTGATCACTTTCTTTCGCTCGGAGTGCGTGGAATATCCCCAATCGGATGTAGTTCTGTGTCACTGCCATCGCCAATAATAAAGCCAACCCACGCTGGTTAAAGCTTCACCAAATTAGATCATTCTTTGGCCGACTTTATTCCCTCGTCGAAGATCTTGGCCCCACCCGACTCGATTCGTTACAATTCGTTACGTTTGATTTTCGGTGCTCTTGGAAATGTCCGTCATCCCGCTTCGGACCAGCGTAACTCTACGACGACGACAACGACTCACCGCCAGGCCCGAGCGTAACGGGCGGACAAAATTTCGATTGATTGAAGCCTTACATCTGGGACAGGTTTGACGTCTTGATCGTATCCGGCCGGCATCCGAAGGTTCTTAGCCAGCTGCTCCGAGCTGCTTGTGGCTAGCTACCCTTTACACCCTTCTCCATTTCTGCTCACCATTAAACATGAAAACAAAGCGAAGCAAAAGACCCGCTCCACAGTGCACAGCCGTGATCGCCATGGAAAAGGGCTTAAATTACGTACTTTGTTTACATTTTAATTGACCCAATTTTGCCGATCTTCGTCGTTCAAGGTGAAGGGGGCGTATGATTGTGAGGTGACCATCCACGACACCTTTCCGGAGCAGCCGCAGCAGCAGCACGAGCACAGCATCGTCTCTTTGTGGGCCACGGCTCTTCCAATCTTTGGCAAAGGGTGGTAGGCCAATTGTGTACCACGTCCCACGACATGCTTCAGCCCTTTACCGATCGTGCACGCCTTTAAGACGACACGAGACCTTAGCTTTGGAGCTCCCCTTTTGCGACAATGAGTCAGTTGATTCAATTTAAAATGAAATCAATTTCACCTCACGTTGATCGCATTGCCAAGACGGTGAGCGAGAGAGACATTGGAAAAAGTCACGTCCCATCATTCGGAAGACGGTCGGAGTTCAATTTGGGTCTGCCCCAATCAGCATCATCCCCTTTAACAAACCAAACGTTAATCAGCGCTACATTCGCTTCACCATGTGTCCACACTCTTCCACCACTGGTGGCCCGGTTGAGTTCGTTCCGCCATTCGACCGATGGGCAATTCTAGCGGAGTTCGAACGATTCAAGTAAAGGAAACGCAGGAGGCAGATCGGTGATCTTCGATCGCATCTTCATCCGGCGGCATTCAGTACCACAATCAAAGTGATCGGCTCATAATCGGATCATCGATCGACACGACTGATCGCGTTGTCGTAGACGTGATCAGTTAGCTTTTTTCATGCCAAGCTATTTTTTTTTCTTACAGGAAACCCCCTTCTTAGCCTCACTGGCACGGGCACAATTTCACAATACTCTCATTATCATTGACCAATTTTTATTGAAATGAATTCATCCATTTATCTACGCTGCCAAAACTAAGGCTTTGCTCCATCGACTCTAAATGCGTTGTGTTATTCGCTACCCCCGCGAAGGTCACGACTGAATCGATGATAAGCCACGACATTGGTGGAGTTTTGGTCATTCTTGTTCCTACAGAGGGTGTGGTGGCGCCGTTTGGTAGCGCTCAGTGATGTGTGAAAATTATGTACTTACCAAGTACACTTCCTGCTATTCGGCGGAAGCATTATCTAACATCGAAAACCACACCACACAGCATACTCTTCATACGCCACTGAAGACGACCTTCAAGGGGTGCTGGGTTTCGCGCCGGAATTTATAATCCACTCGTCCCCAAGTGTTTGTTCAGTATGAACGCTGAAGAGGAAAGAGTATAGCGGTAGTAACAAATTAATGAAGAATTATCTATCGGAATGTGACGCAACGGAAAGATCGTGTTGAGGTGAAGACATCTTCCATTAATGTGCTAAAATGTTATCTACAATCGTGTTCGATTGGTTGTATTACCTCCATTAAAAATCGCTCGATAAAAATCTCATTTTATTTTAATTGATCAAGCAACAGCAAGGACACGTTAGCCATTTGCCAAAAAGCCATTTAAAATGGCCTTATTTTTGAAGATCTCATTAAAATCGCCCACAACGCCATGTTCCAATATCTACCATCAGCAAACTTTTCCCTCTCATTTCAATCTCCTTGCAGAATACCTTTTTCTCACTTTTGTACTCTTTCCACCTGTCAACTTTTCCCGGACGGCTTTCACTACAACACACCTTGACAAACTGCATGTCTATGTATGTGTGTGTGTGTGCATGACAAATGATACACTCCTTGCGGCGACCATGCTTTGATCCTTTTGGAGCCCTTAATGTTCCAATCACTCGCCCTTCACACCGAAACGCAACCAAAACAAATGCACTACCGAAGCAGGAGTACTCCCGCAAGGGACAGAGGCGTGAAAAGATCACCCTGTACGAGGCGGGACAGCCCACCGACAGAGTGACAGTAGAATGTCCGGGGCCCTGGCAAGGTACGGCCACCCGGATGCAGTATCGGTCAAGCAGTTTTCTAAAGCAAACATTCACGCAATTTACGTGCGTCCAGTTGTACCATTGCTTTGTGGTTGTCTCCTTCTCCGCCCTGTTTACACGCCGGTGCATTGTTACCCCCTGTTGGTGTATATCAGTGTGTAAGCTGACAAGACGCATTAATTATTCGATTCATCGATCACATCGAGCCAAGGGGCCAACGGTCTGGGCTGAAACTATGGAGGGTGATTAGTGTAAGCAGCGTTACAAATCGATTTGCTCCAGAGGCCGTGCACGAGTGCACGTAAAATAGAACTGCATCGGTGCAAATCGTTAAAAAACAAACGATACGTAATTGCCATTTCCAATTGGACCGAGAACAGAAGCGCCCATAGGAGGGAAAGGGAGTTGCGCTCAACGCCCGAACCATGGAGCTGTTGCTAATTATTTCCAAGGAACCCACTTTTCTATCGCTCGAGCCTTCCCCCATTGAGCCCGGGAGCCTGACGAAGGAATAAATCATGATCAATTAGCGTGAAATAGGAATAATGCTACGGAAAGCGAAAGCCACACCAATTGCTGTGTTCGATTTTGTGTGCAAAAGAGATTAGCGCGAGGATCATGGAACCGTGCAAAAGGAAATAACAATAAAATGGCTATTTGTTTGCATTTTGAGCGTCTGCCGTAAGACATTAACGATTAATAAATGCGATACCGGTTAGTAGGTGTTTCAGTTTTTCCACTTATAATTGGACAAAAATTAAGTAAATTATGCCTTACTTTATCATTTACCTACAGCACTAGTCCTTCAGTTCACCTATTCAACAACATATTAAAATCACTTTTATCTGCCAACATCACACACTCACCAGCCTGATGTGCGTTACAAATTTTTCAAAAATTACAATAATTTAATTATAACGGGTCGGTAATGATTCTTACCCTTGCTCTCTTATCACAAAAGACATCACCATATGGAACGGTGGAACTTTATGAGTGCTGTCGGGGACACTTTGCTCTACACAAACAGCTCTAGGACACTGGGCACGGCTGTGCGCGTTCACACGGCCACATAAAACCGCCCGGTGTCAGTTACGACTTCACTGTAATTATATAATATCTATCATTAAAACATCGTCCAACTGCAACTTCCTCGCCACCCGCCTGCCCTTATGTGCTCTTTCTTTGTGTACGATTCCTGCGTGTAGTGTTTCTTCTACGTTCTTGAGTGTACTATTATTTTTCTCTCATAAATATTCAGATCAATCGAACGAATGTTTCAACTGCAGTTCGGGTTAAGGGGTGGATGGGAAGGTAACAGTGATGTCAAGTTATTTTTCCATATATTTTCCAGCGCCTATTTTTGCTACACCGATGACGCGCATAACTGTCCAACGACGACGAATCTGGCCGGAGAACCGGTTCGGGACCGTGCTTGGCCTCCATCATCAGAATGACGTTGGATAAGCCGTACTACAATTTGTGGAACACAGCTTGTCCTGCAGGGAGTTTAATGATCCTTACCGATCCGGTAGCGGATCGTGTGCCGTTGCATCTCATATTTCAATCAATAAGCCATGCGCTATTAGTCGTTCAATCGATAACAGTCAGTGCAATAACGACGAATGTGCCTGTTGTACACGATCAAGTTTTCTGTACCAGGGCAAACCGGCACCAATAAATATGTCATATGGGTGGAAGTCTTGAGGGAGCTGTTATCTAAATAATACAATTTAAGACACTTGTAATTAAGTTTGCCATTTTTTAAGGCACACTTCCTGAACTGTAACAAAAAAAAATCAATAGTACAAGTAACGACATGAACCAGTTTGTAAAAAACTATTCCAGCCTTTTCCAAACATTTCAAAGTGATGAGGCAACAGCTGGTATCGATTTCGCATCGATTTATTGGTGGAATTCCTTATTTAAGTCTCCCCTGCGGCACGTCACGTAACTTTCCGTAGAATGTCCAAGATGAGACCTAATTGGAGAAATAATAATCGCCATCATCTGCACATAAACGCGCCTATTTGCCGTACACAATCGGCATTGGTGACCAGTTCCACGAGACGACAATTACGGATGAATGTCAATGCCACACGTTCTTTCCTTGGGATCTCGGGCGTGCGGGCTTGATCGATCTTCATTTCGAATGTGCGGCCCTTATTACATCGGGGCCACCTCGATTACAGCTCGGGAAAGGAGTAGTTGATTTGGGTTGGGTTAGAATATCTTCCCTCTTGCAAGCCACCCGGCCCCAGGCATTGGGCCAATTATACAGTCAATCAATGGAATTATAGCTGATGGAATATTAAAAAATATCACTTTCACTATTACTCTGGCAACACTGGAACAACACTGTCCGATGGGCAATAATGAAAGAATCAGAGTTGATGTCACCGTTCAAGCGTTGCCATTTGGCTTACCGCACAGAACACACAAACAACTCGATACAAAGCACCCAATGAAGTATGCTCGCAATCGATTTAAACAAGATTATTATAAAATACGCTTTGCGCACACATTAGCAAGCGAAAGTTTTCCCGTCTGCTCGCGCGTTCAAATCCTTCGTCCTTGTTCACGCTCGAACGCGGTAAGACGAAAATGAGATTTACAGTCGTAAGCGGTACGGCAGCATCCGTTCGACGCCCATAAAAAAAAAATACCGAACCGTACCGTATCATAAATCTTGCCGAATGAATTATTCATCGACCGCTGGAAGCTCTGTGCACTGGGCGCCCAATGCCCTACGCAACCGAGCGAGCGCAGGCGCGCAAAAAAAGGCAGGCACTTGGACGCGTCATGCGCTACGTTCAACTCCATTCCAATGAAGTGGTGTGTCTCCATTTTAAGGCATCTCTATTGTTGGACACCGAATGGACACTCTCGTCACTGCAACCTCCCACTGCTTCGCGCTTTATCTCAGGGAGTAGGTGCGCTTGTTTGGTGGAACTGCGGACGCCGAAAGATAGTCCCGTGCGCAATCTCGTACAATGTTGATCATTTTGCGAAAAAGATCCACACCGCCAGCCGCAGACTAATGAACCCTTTTTTATTATTTCGTTCGCACTCGGGTGCGCTATCTGATCCTAGATTAGTTTTTAGCTTCACATCTACGACCAAAAGCCTTGTGGCTACATATTTCACACTCCGCACATATAGCAACACTAGCAAAAAGGCTTGGAAACAATACGGCCGGATCGGACACACCAGTATGGTCAGCCGCTACACAGTGCAGAACGATTGATCATCAACCCTTCATAGATGATATCAGTGTCAAAATATCGCGCTACGAGAGCAGAAAGAAAAGAAAAAATGTATTCCGCCTTCCCGAACACACCCCATCTGGAGCAAACATTGTATCGCTAGGCACTGCATTAAATCGCTTACAAAAGCGTTAGGAGGGGAGAGGAAACTTAAGCCCTCAACACTGGCTTCCTCCAACTCGTCGATGGCAAGTAAGGGAAGGGTGAAAAGAACACACTATGAGGACTCCGAAACTCCTTTTGAACGTTTGGCCCAAATTCCATATGAAACTGTACCGATCAATGAATGGAAGATGAAATGTAGGTTCAAAATGGCAAGTCTCATGTTATGCTCCGGTTTTCTTTTTATGATCTCCGTCCCTTACCAACCCATAGAAAACGGATAGACCGCACCACATACCCAAACTCACACATCGCCTTTTGCTAGATGATGTCCATTTCAGTCATCGTGGTTAGGGCGGGTGTTCGGTTGGGACCCTGCGGCACGGGCTGGGTATGAAAAATAGCGCTCCGATCGGTCCATTGTCCTCGCCTGAACATACGCCACAATCAGGCACAACAGCCGCCCCGAAGACCGTTCAGATCATGATCGCCCCAGTGTCCGATCATGATGTGAGCATTTTTTTATACTTTTCGTGTGCTTATTGCGCACCAAAATCTGTTGCTCCTTTCAAAGCACACTTTGTCGGTTCGTTCCATTTTTTATTTCTATTCCGGACGCCGTCAGCAGCGAAGAAATTGAAACGAATTGTTCCATTACCTCTTTTTTCGCTTCCGAAGAGGTTCGCACGAGAGAGAAGAGGGAGGGACGCACTGCTGAAGGAATTTTGAAGTTGCGTCACGATGTTGCTTCGCCATCAAAAACCGTCCGGCATCAAAAGGTCCTAATCTATGCTACTATTGAGCATATCTGCCCTTTAGCTGATATCCAGCTCGTTGCTGTTGCTGGCATTGCTGCTGCGTGCGACTGATAAGAGAATAATAAAAAAAAGAGAGCAAGAGAGATTGGGTGAAGAAAATCGGCACCTCCTCCTCTGATGCTTACGAGCTGATAGAGTCGTATGCTGGTTTATTCCTCTCTTCCGCTCGGCCCGGCACAATAACATCTACCGCTTTCTGTGCTTACAATGTTGGCTCACTGTAAGCATGCAAATAGGTATCGCGTGCCTGCATCGACCGGATCAAGCCCGGAGGCCTCCCTAACGGATCAAAGAATGAAAAAGATAGAGAAAGAAAAACACGAGCACCAAAACACAACTACAGCCTTTCGTGTATGCAACGTCCGCCCGATCGTCGACGAATCAAACGCAAATTTTCCAATTATTTCCACCTAAAACTCAAGCCAACCTGCACCTCAACAATGACCAATTAAGTGGCGCGGGTGAGTGCTGAGAGGATGAACTGCCCTCCCATCTGTTTTTAAGCGCACCATGTGTGTGTGTGTGTGTGAGTGTATGTCGCGTGATGGATCGTTGGCGTATTTGCATAGACTACCGTTAGCCGCACGGTACGTCGCACCAAAGACGTGTTATTAACGACGCGCCGTATGCTTATCTCTAGCCCCTGGACCGAAGACTTTGCAGCAGTCTGAAATACACACGCATCAGCCACAACCGGACACGAACATCGTTTGATGCGTGTTGTGAGAACTCCCACCTTTGCGATCATTTTTTGGGTGGGTATTATCAGTCAATAAATCACGAAGATTAATTTGTGTACCAATTTATACGCTCGCATGCAGATATCTCATCTGAAAAGCGAATGCACCTCTGGTTAAGCAGCAATGAAATGCTAATGCAAAATATCTTCAAAAGGTTGAGATGACTTTAATTGTTTATTAGACAGAGTTCACATCTCGAAAGGTCACCGAAAGATTGAAAAGTACCAATAAGATGTGCCCAAGGATGGAGAGCAAACAAACTAAACAGATATTTTCGATTTAACCAAGACATTTATGTCTGCCCTAGATAGCGCATTGAACAAAGTGTGCCCTCCCAACATCAAGAGTCCTAACGTCCCGACGTCATCCAGTTCCGCTCGATGTGAACTGTCGATAGAAATCCGGAAACATGATACACATCACGATGAAGATGTTCTCATGCTCTGGTGACATGGTATGGGCTTTTAAGAGCAACGTTCCCAAACAAACCGCGCAAACTGTTCCGTGAGAACTCTCAAACTGTCAACCCTCCCACTCCTAACCATCTTTGGCAGGAACCTTGTACAAACTACTCGTAAATCGTGCTTTGGCCTACAACAAGGCGTACGCAGTCAAAGGTGTGACACAGCGTCGTACAGGGTACAGCCGGCTAATCTGTTTTTCTCCTCCATTCAATGGTGATGGAGGACGAAATTGATTTGCGAAATTGATGCCTAATCGCTGGCTGTTCTGTGCGGGCTGCCATTGTGTTGCAGTTAAAGGAAGTACCTTGCCAGACCCTTAGAACTAGAACCAATGCAGGAAGTTAGCAAACAATGCAAAGTTCGTCTGCGGTACCATGTCGCGGTTTTTCGCTTCTCCCAGTTCTTCCACGCCTTCTCGGAAATGTCATAGCGAGCAAAAAACGCTTTTGAACGTTTGTCGAAAGGTGAACTTCATCCACCACCCAGCAAGCCCGACCGAAGTAACGATGAATCGATTAAAACTATACGAACGAGATCATTATCGCTCGTAATAATGCAGCAGCGCACGTACCCCTGAATAGCAACAAATCGATCTCCAAAGTATGACGACGTTGTTAAGACCTCCCCACCCAGGATGCCATTGTCTGCTTACCTCCAATCGGGTCGACTGATTGGACCAATAAATCATGTACTAATTTCAATCAAAACTCATTTCCCCGATGAGCCAGCGCTTTTCGTGACAAACGCGATCAATCGATCATCGAGCTAATTATCGAAAAATTTCTTCCCGCGTTCGTGTCTTACGCTGCGTTACACTCTCTCGAGTTTGATTCGATTTGAACGTTCAGCATCCAGCACCCCGTTTGGAGAGTAAATCTCTGACAATCCCCCTTCCTTCCAGCCAAGCTTCCCGTTCTGTTATTGATGAGTTAATAAAGATGTAGATCTTGCTACGCAGCTACGCATATAATAAAAAAGAAGTGACGATCATAATGACACGATCCTCGGTGCATATAATAACATGCCGGATGGAGAAAAAAGGGACGTTAACCCAGAAGCTCCCGTACAGCCAAGTGATTCCCTTTGTATGGTGGATCGTACCGATGCCTAACGACAATGCTGACGACGTCAAGCAAGGCGCAGTGACGGATTGCTACTCTCCTTCGCCTTACGCTGACGATAATCGCCAGTGAATTAGCTCACTCAATCTGACAAAAGAAATCACCCGCTCCCCACTCACTGCTAGCTTTGAGTATGATAAAATGCGAAACGAAAAGCAAAACATCCGTCCCTGTCCCGCAACAATACACACAGAACAGAAAACAAGCCAACACAATATATTCGGCTGATGAGGAGGATTACACATTGATGCCCCTTTTCTCACCAGCACAAATTCTCACACAGGACCACGGGTGCGTAATTTAAAGTCCCTCTATGTGCGTTGAAAAATCTCCTGCCATCAGTCGAAAAGCACCCATGCACCCGGTGCAACATTCAGCTGCCTCGCTGACACCGATGCCGTTGCTTGTTTCGTGTCTTTTACGTCTTTACGGCGCCTCCACCACCACCGTGCAGAGGACTCCCGCAGAGTTCGGGCCGCGCACAGTTAGGGCAAATATTTATTTTACCTCTTCGAAGCGCTTTGCTTTGCTTCTGCCATGGTGCCAATTTTTGTTCAGCAGAATGTGAACGAATAATGAAGAAGGTAATCGGGAAGTTTATTTCCCCGGGCTTCTCCACTCGGCTCCCCAGGTGCAGCGTGTGATTGCAACGGATCCGGTCCAAGATTAGCGGAACGTGAAACAAGTGTCAGCGGTACTTTTCAAATAAAACGCCCGAAAAGTAGTCGACAAGGGCAAAGAAGGAACAAACACACCGAAAACAACGCATAAACTCTCGACAAATCCGATAAAGAGCTTTGACGCAAGTAGAAAGAAATGGTGAAGAGCAGGTGGTGGTGAGTTGAAACCCCTTTTTCACTCCGGAAATCTATAAAGGTAACGAAATCCAATGAAGCAAAATTCGTAAGATCGAATAATGGATTGAACACTCGGCTGTCACTTTAATGCTCGTCCATCTTACGTCCACGCTCACTTGAGGGCTGCCAAGCGTTGGAATAAATACATGCAGGATCAGCTGGGGAAGGAGGAGACGCCGGGCCTGCAGTTACGGTGGGCACAGTCTTCCTTTTTCTACAAAATTAACATGATTGATCTTTTATGATGCTGATAATTTATTTCTTCCTGTTGAGAAATCAAGCTCCTTTCTCGTCGTTTACCCCCATACCCCCTCGTTGGTCACATCGATCGGTCGTCACTACGGCGTCGTTTCAATTCGTGGCCGATTGGGGACGTCATGTAAGGCAAAGAGGCAAGAAATCTTTTTAAACCGATTTTGGCTCGTTTTTGGCCGTTCGCTCTCTTGTCGCTCATTTAAATCACCGACAAACCCTTGTCGCGAGGACTTCATCCGTTTCCGATGCCGATGCTTTGCCCAAACACAACAGGCAAAGTGGATCGCTTTGTCCTTTTGCGATTGTGTGATTCGATCAGCACGATAAGATGAATTCCGTCCTTCCGTTTTTCTTTTTCTTCGATGCCGACCTCGAGCTCGGACCATTAATTCGCTCCCGCGTCCCTTCCACAGGTCGTTCTCGGTCGGTCGCTATGAGAAGCGTAACCTGCTTGTGCTATCCTGTCAGGTGGAACCGGCTACTGTTTGCCGCACGGTAAGCAAAAATTAACAACAACAAAAAAATCATCGACCACCTCATAATAAACCGCCAATTGATTCTTTATTCCGATCGAACGAAAGATTGTAAATTGTCTCCGGGGCGTCGGCAAGTTAGTAGGCGGGAAGGGGACTGCTGCTGTGATTGTTGTTACCGTCGCCACCTGAGCAACTAGTGACTAGCCTAATATAAACGTATTCCACCACCACTTCAACCAGGAACTCATTACGTGGATTGCCGCTTAACCACCCGGCCGAAAGGCCGTCTAACTAACCGACATGCTCGATCGATTGACTTCGGTGGTGTGAAATAAATGAACGACTTTGCCCATTCGAGGTGGCGCTTGATCGAGGAAGTGGAGGCATTCGTATGTGCGGCGTGTGTTGTTTAATGATCAAGCACACTCGCCCGCTGGCGCACTGGCGAAGACAGAAGTGGGAAGCAAAGTCAAAACCAAAGCAGACCGCCTTATCTTTGAAGGGGATTTTTGGTGTGATTTAATTGTGCGCTTGCACAAGGCTGTATTGAAAGCAGTACCATAACACTAGAACAACACAATTTAGTTGTCAAAGTAAAATTCATATTCTACACCGTCCACTCCAACAGCACGATTTCTTCACATTTCTACTCCTCCTAGTGTTTGCTCTGCCGTACTGTCTTTGCCACGCCCCGACCTCCTCGAGAAGGTCGTAGCGAAGGTGGAAATGCAATGATTTATTACCCAACAATTTTCGTTACTCCCTTGTACCAACCGCACCACTAAAACAAAACACAAAATCGATCGCCAAATGCGTTTTTGGAGCTCTCGAATGCACCCGGGTCCGGGTCGGGTAGGACTTGCAATCACGATAAAGCCATTGTTGGCACCTGCACTGCGGCCTGCACAGGTCAGGCAAGATGCTACGGTTTTTCAAGTTTTACTGATCAACCCCCGGGAAACTCCCCCTAGGATACGTTCGAGGCATCTTCCCAACTACTCACTACTCGTCCCGCCGAGTCCCGGGTGAACCGAAAGTGTGAATATACGATGTGCGAAGTGTTATCAGGTTCGCCATAAATTCATTTTTCAAACATGATGTCTTCCTCAGATTTTGTTTGCACACCATTCGGGTGTCAGGGGGCTTACTGCTTGCCTTTGCCGCACCTTCCTGGCCCGGCTTTCCCGTCGACTCGAAATCATGCCCTCATGCAAGTGTGGAATTTCGTGGAAGTATATCGGACGCCCAGGAGATGATTGACGATCATCGGGAAAAAATTGAAATTTATGTACAGCCACAACGGCTGTATGTGTGTGCCTGTGTGCAAACCCTGGTGCAGCGTGGGGTGGGTTGGAAGGCGACCGATTGAAATATTTCAAGAATGCGACAAAGAGTAAGATTGATTGCCAGTCTTTGGGACCCCGTTGATGAAGATCTTTCCGTGGGATGTTCGATCGGGAAAGATCAAACGCTTGCCTACTTGAACCGGTCCCGCCTAAGCTGTGCGAAGGTTCCAAAATCAACGCACTCCAGCCCATCATCCACCGGCCTCAACCGTACGCACTTTCGAAAGCAAATCGGAAAAATCGCACTCGCTGCACGCGAAAACCCCGGGAGGTGATAAAAATCCCCCCTGCTGCATGCATCTCCAATACACACCGGTGCGTGGCCCAGAGTCCCCGGGGGTGATTTATCGCAACCACATTAATTTCACACAAATCAAGCAATTATTTCATTTTTCAACGTCAGCTTTGTAAAACAAAATTTGGCTTTATGAGGTCTTTATTATCGTGTCCCCAAACCAACACCTCGGTGTCGCTCACATTGCAGTGTCCAGTGCAGTATGTTGCAAACCCCAGGAAGCCAATAATTGCGTTTAAACATGAACATAAAGGGGCGAAGCAGAAGCAAGGCAAACATATTGGAGCAAAGAGGCTCACTGCAAGGGAGATTGCACATTAAGTCCTAGGCTATTGCAATTGCTCGGTATATGTGTCTCCAATTGGAAAAGCTCTACGCGGACGTTCTTTGCTCCTTTACCGCTATCAGCACATTGATCGGAAAAAGTTCCCAGGCCGAACCCAGGAACAGGGCATTAACATTCGTTTCCATCAACATTACACCCGAGTCGACTTTAATCGGTCAACTCCTCATGAGCATTCTCCGTATGTAAATCGATTTTATAGCTTTCCACGCGGAATGACTTCCACGAAGCGAGCGGTCCCCAAATGGTCTGGGGAATTTGAGATGCTGCCGGGTGTTCTGAGATTTCGGCAGATACTCACCCGATATACTCCCTTGCATCGTCCGATTGGTATCGTTGTGTGTCGTAATTTAACGATCCCCAGCGTAAGTGCGTTTCCCCTCCCCCCATCCGCCCATGCGTTGGAACATTGTTTGCTCGCACAAACGACGCCACCTTAACGAATGCAGCCCATGAAACATGGTAATCTCGACCGACAGAAGAAAAAAAAAGGTCACACAAATGGCGACACAGCGACAACTTTAAAGACACACACATACACACACAGCGGCTTGATGGGACGAAAAGGAGCGGGTGGGATGGATGGATCGGTTTCGATGTTCAACAATGATTACACGGTTCCAGGAGCAAGCAAAATGTTGTATTGGAAATTAAAACTTATTTTAGAAGCCGATGGAGCCGCGAGCCGTGCCGAATGTCGCGGACGGATGGAGCACGGACGGTTAAGTACATGTTAAAATTCCCATAAGACATGGCTTGATTATTTCGGATGGCCAATTTTTCTCCACCTTCATCGTCGGTCAGTTCTGGTTGGGGGCTGAAACCGAAAAAAACTGTGTGGCATGAAGGAGGGGGGGGGGGAAATGCTCCCAAAAAACCTTAACAAGGGTCCCTTCGAGGCCGAAATATGTTATCGCTCAATATTTTAACATTTAAACGAGCGAGAAACATCAGCATCGTTGCGGCATCCCGCGCTAGGCCAGCGGGCAGGCAGGAAATTCCTGCACACACTGCATTAAAGCGGATGGCACAAAACGAGGGTGGGTTGAGCAGAAGGGTGGAAGTTTAAACATAATTTTTATATCAAATTATCTGCATTATCACGAGACGTCGCCGAAATCGGACGTCGCTGTTACATACTGCACTCTCACCCGTGCCCTATCACAATCTCCAAGGGACCGCTGTTAATAAAATTATTATTTATGAAACGCCAGACGAGCTATGAAACAAGCCTTCTGCTGTCCCCATTCCACTCCCAGTCGCTCCCCTTTCGCCAACGCCATTAGCAGCCATCTAAAATTACGACCAAAAAAGCTTCCTCGCAAACAAGCTAGCAAGAAAATCTTTGCCTCAATGTATGGCGCGGGCTTCAGGCTGGAGGACAGAACATAACAACAACACACACACACAAAACTCCACTGGACACGCCGTTACAACGAACTCTGGGGTCCGGCCGTGATGATCTTGCTGATGCTTGTGCGTTTATCTCTCCCCATTGATGCTTGTTTTCACCATGATCGCTTTTATTTAAATATAATAACTTAATAAAACTTGATATTTATTTTCAATTTCTCTTTTTTATTTTCGCACGGTATGCAGCGCGCTTGATGAAGCGCGAATTGTGTCCCGGGCCGCTGCCTCTCTGCCACAATCCTGTGCCTTGTTTGTCCCTTCGTACGTTTAACCTTTTTTCCCCTTCTTTTCCTCATTCTCTCTCGCGCACCGCTTCATTCTCGATCGATATCCGTATACCGAGGGGGGGAAGCGAAACAAAATCGACTTCTTTAAGTCGCTCTCGTGGATGCAAACGCGTATGGAGGCGTGGAGTGGACGAACAGGAGGAGCCGGTGTAATTTTCAGTCATTATACATCGATCAGAAATTCGAATTAACATTTTCCCATCTGCAACGAAGCAAGAAGTGATAATAAACGGCTTGCGTTCCGACGCTTCGATGTCTAAATAAAGCAATTTACTTTTGCATCCTGAGCGCAACTCGCCGGATCGTTGAAACAAATGTAAAAACAAGCATTGTCTCTGTCTCTCTCTCACACACTCTCTCTCCCCTCATGGTCCCCCTCCTCCCCAACAAACAGACACAAACGCAAATGATATTTCCCCTGCCCCCCGACCCAGTTGTTTTCCCCGCCAGTGAGCACTTAATGATCACCCTGCGGATTTGGCACTTGAAATGTGATAAAAATTACATCATACTCACACACACGCTGAGGGCATGCAAACGTAGAGTTGCAATCAAGTGCGAGGTGTGGTGCAAAAGTACAACGCGCCAAACGCGCACCACGTCTGCCGAAACATGCGAAACTGCAATCGACACTTCACCCTTTCTGATTTGGTCTGCATCTCACAAGGGGCTGATGTATTTATTTTGTGCACTTCTTGCCACTGCCCAAAATCCCGACCCACTCTCGGCCCTCGGCAAATCGGAAAAGCGGATGAAGTTCAGGGCTAAGTACGCTCCTCGACTAATTACAAACGTGATCATCATCATCAAAGGGCCGAGAGTAGTGGAAGATTTAAGCAAGGCGCACTGGCAAGCATGGTGATGATACCCGGGTGATGACCCGCTCCGGAATGGCGCCCATCAAAAGATCATTCGTTTTATGTATTTTAACACCACGCACCACGAGAGGTGTAATTTTTGGCAATTTCCATCTCACCGTTCTGAAGCATCCGTGCGAATGCATTTGTATTTATAATTCGTTTCCCTTTTGTTTTCCCTATCCCGCATACCCACACTCGATGCGCATGTATATGCGCCTTTGTGGATCGGCTCAACTGCACACACCGACCTAAATCAAACCGTACGCGAAATGTTTGGCCTATCAATACTAATTTATCACACGCAGAAACATTACTCCATTCTGGTGCTGTGAGTGTTTGCTAATATTTCATATGCGCAAACATTTTCCCAACAGCAAAAATGCTTTCCGCCCTCCTCTAAAACGGGTTTGTCGCTTGTGGATGCGATGAAATTGTTCCTTAACAAATCAACCCATAACCCCGCACACTTGCCCCATTCATTGCGAATGCATTGGCCATACTGGTGACCTGTACTACCTGTACTCTGGTCAACAAACTGCACTCTAGACTCTGCTGCATCGGGTGGACATTGCGGAGGATCCAACAGGCAACCAAACAAACAAACATTCCTTCCTCATTAAGCTCTGATATCAACGGGCTGATAAGCCGAAAATCCCAACCCCGGGGCACGTTTTCTCTGTTCCTGTGTTTCACTTCGTCCCACCACTTTTCCATCCCCACTCCTCCCGCCCCCTTCATTTCTGGAAGGACATTCCGGTGGACCTCGGTCCCACCCCACATGTGCTTATGCTTTATTCGTACACACTCGCACTGGCTTTATGGATCGAGGCCGAATGATTTATTTTGCATTTCTTATCAGCAAACGAGCAAGTGAACCGAAATGCTCGCATGGTGGGATTGGGAGGAAGAAAAAAATGTTTTGCCTTTTGTTGCTTCCCGGACTTCAGCGAATCGAACGAACTAGGGCGCTTTTTTGCATGTGTGGGCAATAGCTGCCGGCTGGTTCTGAAGGAGGCGAAGGAGCATGTGTGTATCTTTCAGGGATAAAGCTGTCGTGACCGGTCGTGACCGCTTTTTTGGGTCGCAAAATTTTAATGTTTAATTAATGTTCCACAGGTCGGAGATGTTACGGCGACTGGACTTGTGGTTGTGTTGCGTTTAGTATTTTATTAAAATGTCTAAAACAAATGAAATGAAACATAAAAGTTATTAAAATAATAAGCTACAGAAGCTACTTATGGCACCTTTGAATATTGTTATTTTATAATAAATTTCATACAAAGTTTCTTTATACTTAAAACTTCTTTAAAAGCACTCTTCATGCCAGGGCCATTTTTTATTGCTACACCATCACCACCACACTGCATACTTTTGCATTCGACAATGCAACTTTCTCTTTGCTGCACTTTCTGGCGAATGGGTGACTCCCATACGATGCAGCACGAAAGAAAAAACACAAACAGCGAAACATCACCTCCATGTAACCAAAACAATTCACCAAAAAGGAGTAAAACCGATAACCTCTTGAGCTGCTGTACAACGTACCAAAAACATCCAACAAATCCTTGACACTATAAGGTGGAGCAACGGTCCTTTCCAATGGTTTGCGCATGTCCTATCACACGACCCCACCTTCCGAACGCAGCAGGTCCTTTAACGCACCTCAATTTTCTTCTTTGGCTTCTTGTTGACGTTTTCGGTGGTCTTGTTCCCACTTTCCCCACAAAATTGACAGAGACCATCAGCGTGGATCCGGGTGTTCGGTTGTTGTTTTTTTTTTTTGTTGAGTGTGTTGAACAACATCATGCAAAACCGGCCAACCTGTGCCGACCTCCGGATTGGTCGGATTGTGTTACCTAAGAAATCGATCGGATTTTTGTTACTTCTGTTACCTTTTAACTTCAACCTTCCTTTCCCGTCAGGGAACATTTCATAAACTCTCTCCCCCCGGTGAGTGTGCCAGCACCAAGAATGAACAGTAAATTAAAAATCCGTGTTCACACAGCCGCACCAGGGTTCGCGTTAATCGGTATCGATAAAGTAGCAGAAGCGATGATGATGTTCAGCATCGTTTCGTTTGCTCGTTTTCTTCCATCACAGCTCTCGATGCCGTGGTGGCGAGATCATTCTGTTTGATTGTGTCTCTTTTTTTTTTTTTTTTTGCTCGACATTATCTTGAGCCGAAGAGCGTTACATGCGATTATCGTGCATCAAAAAAACCGTCCCCATCAGAAGCGATTCCAAAGAAGGCAAGCATCACGAAATCATAAATGGTTTTTAATACGCTGCACCGCGTTTACTACAAATTTCGTCCAAATTTTATCTCCTACTATTAAACCTCACCGGCTCGTTAGGGAGATGCACCGCCATGCTTAGCAGTTACTTTATTTCGCCCTCACCATGCTAGCCCACCCCCCTCCCTGGTTCCAATCCATGCAACAGGTCCTTGCTCGTGACCTCCTCCAGCACAGCACCAATAAAGTGGATAAAGTTGGCCCAAACTTTGCAAGAAATCCGCACACAAAACTTGACGATGCATAAGAGCCATAAACTGACAGAAGCAATAATACACAACAAAATTGAAAAAAAAAATGCTCCTCTATTTAGCACAAAAGCAAACTCCACTTAAAATGACCACTTTTACGATAATCAAACGGAGGTTTCGTGCTATTGTAGGCAGCAGTGAAATCGGTAAAAGAAGCCCCCCAACAAGAAGCATTCAACTCGCGAACAAATGCACTTTGTGCAGCTCGCTACACAAAAAAAAAAGCCGATTATAGAGGCTGGTTCGCATGTTTTTTGCTACACTTTATTTACAACACACAATCACAGACACACACGATTATTATTGGTGGTCGGTTACTCCACTTTCCAGGCTAATATGTATATTCAATATTTAAATGTTAATATCTTTATATACAATAAAATTCGATCTCCTTTGCGCTGCACTCAGCGTTTCGATTTTTGGTAGCGATTTTGGTGTCGCACTACCCTCGAAACCGGTTGCCGGGGCCTGGTTCGAACAGTTTTTCGCACTAACGCGACGTCCGACCGGCCGATGGACGAACACGTACACCCTTCCTCCGGCTCGAAACCATTTTCATGCTTTCCGGCCACATGCATTGCACAATTTTTTGGAAGCATTATTAAACGCTAATCCATTTATGGCCATTTTCAATCAAGGAACGAATCGGTGCCGATTTCGCTCCAGAATGCTTTTTGTTTTATGTTTACATCCATTGATCGGTTTTGCTAGCAATGTAGCTAGTGTTTGTTCCAAAATATTCACCCCCTGTCTGGCGGGCAGAAGGTCAGCATACCGTTTTGCAGCAAAGATGGACCCCGGGTGCCCAATCGGCATGACCCGGGATAATTATTAATGCCATAAAAGCGCAAACCAATTCGCACAGACAACTGGCAGGTCCAATTCCGTACCGTTCTTTATCGCACGACGGAATTAAGAAAGCCATCCCGAACAAGTAGAAAGTGAGCGAGGAATGGAGCCGGAGGGGGGCGGGGTGGTGGCTGTGTGGGCTGTGAACCTTTTGCACCGTGTTCACCGTTTCACAGCTGGTTAGTTGTCTCGTAAAATAACACTTCATTAAAACCGTTGATCAGACTCGATGGAAAGTGTAGCGCGGTCACAACTACAACCGTTTCCCGAAGGGTAAGGATTCTTTCTCGAATCCGTGGCCAACACTGCATTCGCATTTGCATCCGCACATGTGTCAACTGCTTCGATGCGATCTGTTAAAAATTCATAAACCTTGCTACATTACTGCTTCTATAAAAGTATACATTTTTAACTCTTTTTACGATGCACATTTTTGGTTTTGGCGCTGGGGGATTTCGGTCGGCACTCATACTCAAAAGGATGGCCCACCAAGACGATCGATCGAAAGGGAAAACGTTTAATATGTGGCAAATTATTTTGACCATCGCTTATCGAGTGTTCAAAAGTTTATTTCATTCCACACAGAGCAAGATATCAAGCCGAAGGACGAAATTCTCTCCTGTTGATTTTAATTACAAATCATTTTTATTAGCATCCAGGCAATGTGCCCGAGCTGCTCGACGAGAATCGTACGCCAACTTAATGAAGAGAAAGGATTTTCACAAAACTCTTGCAACGACGTAACTTGCAATTTTGCTAAAATTATAACCAAACGCTTTTCACACAATGGACCATGCTATCAGGAGCACCTCGTTAATTAATGTCCCTTATGTCCGATACAATTATACACTAAGAAAAAATATTTACCCATACCCCAGCCCATGGCTACCGGTCCCTTTGTACCTGTCACTAGCTCCTATCGGGGCGCTGCCCTACATAAAGGGAAAAATCTCACCAACCCTTCAGTCCATTCTCCCGCACACCTCCTTCCAATAATTCCGACAAGCATTCGTCTTTCGGTTAACGACATTAAAAGTAAAATGTGTAGCTCGATCCAACTCGATTTCGCCATTTACCACCGGGGCACAATCCTGCAGGACAATTTCGAACGCGAAACAGGAACCAAACCGGCCAACACAAGCACAATCGCGCAAACCCAACTTTCCCCCATTTTTTCGCGATCTTTTTAAATCGTTCGGCCCCTGTGCCGGAAAAAAAGGCAGCAGCAGAAAACGAAAAACAAAATCTCACAAAATCTGCAAGCAAAAAAGGAACAATATCGTCGCCGCACCGAGGAAAGATGAAACGCGATCAAAAACAACAACAAAAAAGCAACGACAACTCAAGGAGCCTCACCACATCCTGGACCAATCACGATGGACTGCCATTGTTCACACATAATTTGGGCCCGCGTATACACACACACACACAGAAGGGCGCGCGCACGCGGGAACACGCCTGAGACTGGGCGAAGCGAAACATTGCCAAGCGACGAACGGGCGACAGCTCAATGCCTTTTCCCCTTTTGATCAAAACAAAAAAATGCGACCATGCACACTGCAAAATAAAACGAAACCTTTGAGTACGTGCAGCATACTTGTGTGTGTGTGTGTGTCGCTCGATCGAGCCATGTCATATATGCAACAGCCAAAATTCGTCGCCTGCGTTTTTCGTCGTGTCAGAAGCCGTAAAATGGGCAACCAACGTGGCACAACGGATGCAAGAAAAAACCAAAAGATACAAGACGACAGACACGCACTGCACTGTACGTCGAGAGGCAAACCATACCGCTGACCAATCGGTCGCCGGCCTGAAGAGGCTGCAGGTTCACCGGGAGGTCATTACTCATGCGAAACCGTGGACGTACCGACATTCGACGATAAGTTCCCTTGCATGTGTATTCCGAGCTGGCTCCGCCTCAGCTGATTAAAGTGAGCAAAAGGGCATGGCAGGTGGGGAGATAAAAGGATCGGAAGAATTGCCACGAAGCTATCACGACATGATGCATGGCGTTGATCGCCGTACGGTGTACCGTCAACGAATGTCAGTTCTCCAAAAAAATAAAGGATATGTCAGGAATTTATGTTAACTTTTTAGTCAACTGTCTCTGCTTTAATATTCAAGAACGGATATACAAACTCTATAAGAAGCGGATTTATCATACACAACTTTGGTTTAACTAAACAAAACCTTTTTTCCCTCACACAACACTTTTAACGTTCTCAAACAAAGCTGAACTCTTACATCAAGCCTGCCACTTTAATAACAGCTACATTGCAGTAACAAGTGGCCATTACCTTCTCAAAAAATGCATATTACACTTTATGGATGAAGCCATACGCCAGCACATTCCTACAACTTTCTCCCCAACCGTTGCTGAATGATCGAATGAAATGAACAACAACCTCCCGAAATCTGGCAGATCTCGCTGGGCAACAGATCAGCGGCCAGTTTGACAAGATTTTTTAACAAGATCCACACATGAACGACGCGTAATCTTCACCGTTTTGATTTTTTGGCTCAAGTGACTGTACCGGTTCTGGCAGCGGTATATAAACTGCAACACCAGGGCCGAGAACATCAGGCCAGATGACGTTGATGATATGACGTTCCAGGACAAGGATCGGGTCATCGTTCGATTTCTCATTCGGCGTTTTATGGTGAATGAAATCGAACAGAACCTAAAATGCTACACTTTACGAGCTTCCGATACCTCCATTCCGACCGGCCAGAGGTGATGAGAGGTAAGGGAAATGAGTGGGATCTCAAATTGGTGGATATGGAATGGCCCGGAAAGACTGCGGGGACCAGTGCGGTAAAACGAGTTTCCGCGTGCAAAAAACACCACCCAAACCCAATTAGACGGGATGACAGTCGTCGGCGTCGCGAGATGCATGACACCCGGTATCGAAACTGAAAACCCATTAAAAGGTCTCCGTCGCTGATCGGTATCTTGATGATTGGTCGTATTTTTCGTGTTGGTTTCTCACGTGTGCATCAAGCAAACGTACAGCCAACGTACCAACTTGTCACACACTCGTTTGGAGGTTGGAGGTGCCCACAAACACACGCATTCCACGTTAGCCGGGAAAATGACCTCCGTATCGGCAGTACGTGCTAGCCGCCGGGTTACCAGTCACGACGAAACACCAAAAATCAATAAACGCCACACCGAGAAGAACCTTGCAATAAATCATACTTTATGGACGCACCAAACGCGATCGGGCGATGAAAATAAATTGCATTTTCCAATTCCAACCTCAATGACGACGGCGTTGCAGTGCGCAGCATAATGGTAATTCTAGATTTGGTCCTTTGGTCCACACCCGTCACGACACAGGAAGCTGTCGATACGGACTGGCAGACAGCACTCTGCACCTAATTTTCGACCGACCATCATCAACCAGTGACCTGTTAAAACGCCGCTTAAATAACGATCGATACTCGATATCGCGTATCTTAACGATGAATTCCATCCATTTCCGAACGATTGACATGGCGAACGAGTGGGGCTTCGGGCGTCTTCGTCGGGACAATAAAATTTTATCGATTTTCCGCAATTCCAAAAGGGCTGCCGGTCGCAACAATGAGCAGTGAAAACGACCTTAACTTTGTACGAGCAAGATGGCAAGATGGTCCATGCACTTCTACTTAGCACTGTTGCTTTGCGGTTCGTACCGCCCCAAAGGAAAACGCAACCGGACCGGCAGACGGACGAGGTCGACATGGGTCATAAAATCGTCCAAAATGAATTGTCGAAATGCAACGAGGCCCGTCTCTGTCTGTGTGTCTGTCTGTGAGCGCGTCAAAGGAATTGAGAGATAAATTCCTGCCCAATTTCAAACATTCGTATCTGCAAGCGCATAAAATGCTCGGGTAATAAGAACTCATCACTTACCCCACTCCCAGGGGTGTCCCGTTTCCTTTGCCCCTTAGCGGGATCGTACCACCAGTCCAGCAGAAGGACATTATCCAACAAAGCCGCTTACAAATCGAACCATCATCCTGCAAGGCTCCATGCCTAACCTGGCGCAGTCATGGGGCAGATATTTCGCAAATAAACTCCTCGAACACGGTATCTTTATTTTATTGCACAAAATTACAGAAATTCTCGTTTATGATTATTGCCACATACGGCTGAGAATCGCGGCATCGTTTCCCACCGACTATCCTTGTGCTTCCACCGTACCGTACCTCGTACCACCGTCCCCTGGAGCCATCGCATCCTGCTGATCACGAGGAATGAGGTACAGGAAGACACAAACCTGCACCATCGAATGTATGAGGATTCGATTATCACCCAATCATTTTCACTATTAGAGGATCCCGGTCCGAGTTGCGTGCGTGTTTGTTTTGCTCACCTTTCGGTTGGATTATTACTGGTGAGAAATTCTCACCACCCGATAAGTCCGCACCAACCTCCCGGTGTCAGTTTACTTAACCTTTGTTCGCTGGCGCCATAAACAAACAGGTGATTGTACCCCGAAGATGCTGCCCGTGGTCCGGCAGGCCGGCCCCCTTCCTCGAAGGGCTATGCAACAAGGCTGCGCGGAAAGGAAACAAATTGTTCAAGGCGCTAAGGCTAATTGAATGCATATATTTCTCCGCACAAAATCCGCTGGCTGGCGTACCGGGCGTTCCTGGCCCCGCTGGACGCGAACCATAACCGTTGCCAATTATCTTAATCAAATCATGTGCCCTCTGTATGTACGACGGCTGTCATCGCAGGTTTGGTACTAGCATGCGGCAGAGAAAGCGGGGATCATGGAAAATGCGCACTATTGGTCACTTGACTCTTGGCTTCAATGCGTCGACGGATTAAACGGTGCATCGGTGAGTTGACCATTTCCCCGGAGGGGGGTGTGGGGACCTTCGAGGTCAAAACAAATCTCTTCGAGTCAATTGCACGCAGCAAGCAGATGAACACATATGCGCAACACATGAGTGTCTGTTGTTTGACTAGACAAGAAATGAAATAAATTGGCTGCTAGATGGCTAATGAACAGGTTCGTAAACATCTAGATAACACTCAAATCCGGAGTGATAAACATGTTGAGCCTGATTGCGGTTCCGCATGCAACGTAAAGTATTGTATTATGGTACACGCCGCAGCACAAATCTATCATAATTCATTTGTTTCACCTTTCGATATGTATGCCATGTTAGAAACGGTACTCATCTAGCCAGCAAACGCATTGATTGCAGCGATAATTTCACTTCAATCTATACCACGGGTGCTGTAGAAAGGGCTCATACGAAAGCTTCATCTTCAAGAAAGCAGAAAATTAAGCACCCTACACATTACACAATCATTCTTCCCGAGAGTCCATACAATCAACGTGTCCGTAAACGAGAACAAATTATTTTAAATCGATATTACACGTCTTTAGACCGGCCCCAAACCGTCCAGAACTTTTCTCTGCTCCATCGCACCTCGATCGATAATCGATTTTTTCGCACAATTCCTCACAGAACCCTCGAGCCCTCCCGCGCATTAACTCGCACCTCACCTGTAGCGATGCGGTTGCTGTGGTCACTTATTAAGTCATTAAACCGTTCTACCTCCCTGCGATCTTCTTTCCGGGTATGAGGGGAAAAAACACTCCCAACCCCAAATTCCATTCCCTGCTTAGACGAAAGCCCTTTCTCAGCCACTGCTGCACATTTACTCGTGCACTGATGATGATCATCCGGCAACCCTTTTGGCAACCGTTCAGCTAGCTCGGAAAGTATTTCTTCCGGGGCGAATAGCCCCACCATTCCCCTTGTGTTTGCTTCGATTCCCGCTCCGAAAAAAAACCTTCGTGCCTGACGACCTAGTGGCGCCCTCGTGAAGCACTTTTTTTTGTTTTTCCAAAGGTTTTTTGTTTTGTTTCACCCATCGGCCAACATCGAGCGCGTTCCACTACGGTCATGGCGTTGAAAAGCGTTGATACCATTTCCATGCTGTAGGGTCACTTAATCAAAGGTTTCATGGATGGTGCATGTTTGATTATAGTGCTGACCGGCGCGTACTGACCACATTCTTTTACTTTACCTTACACACACACATTCATCTACACAAGACGGAGAGGGGAAGCGCTGTTTGTGAATAGTTTTTATAATATTTTCAAAAGCTTCTTTTTTATTATAAAACATCACCCATCGCTCATCTAAAGCAGGTCGAACTACGACATTGGATAGCAGTAATTAGCGTAATGATGTTGGTTTTATGCAAATAAACGGCTGTTGCTCTGAATGGAGGAGGATGAAGCCTTGGCTTTGGTTCGCTAGATGGTTCGCGAGTTCCGAGCCACGATGGAAGAACCATGCGAAAAGTTGTATTCTACCCCGAGTCGAGCTCTTTCTTCACTCTGCGTGAAATTATATACATCAGCCAGTGCTTACGAATGCTTGCTACCAGCTGAAACGTATTTCACAAGGCAAGCCAGTTAATGCGCTTCTCTGCCTTAAAAATGGTGTGTCAAAAGCCATCTGAAAGCCTTGTAATTGATGAAATTGAGTTTGGAGACACTATAATTTACCAATAAAAAGGCCATCATATTTAATGCAATCAAGGAGACGACAATGTGCGTCGAACAACGGACCAATCGGGAAGGAGGCTATTTGGTTGTTTACAAATCCTTTGCACACGTAGCACAGCCATACAAAGTTATCTTATTCAATAATCCTGTTAAACTGTTCATCACCTTTCCCAAGTCACCGATTGCAGCCTGTCATGTTAATAACAAATATGATTCTGATACATTCATTAGTTATCCGACGGAATTGACTGCATCCCGCTTTTTACCATTCTGTATGTACGTGTATTTACGGTGAGACGACGCCGACTGCCACCATCCCATATTCCCGGCATTAAGGGGGAAAAGGAGATGAATATTCGCGGGACAGAGAATTTGTCAAATATTTTGTCGACCCGTCAACGCGCTATCAGACCACTCGGATCACGGCCATTCGTGTCTGTGCCAGCGCCACGGCGGCAGCTGCACACTGCACAGTTGCAGCTGATGATCGATGATCACCGTAAAAGGCGTGCGCATTGGCGAAACCAGTGCGAGAACGATCTGAAATCTTACCGCCTTGCCCAGTCCATTCCCAGCCCAGCCCACTCTGATCGGCTTTGCAGATGCAGATTAATGGTCGAAGGTGCGCCACAAAACCCATCGACAAACACCGGGATCGACAGAAGTCAAGTATGATCGATCGATCGATGTCGATCGTCACACCGAACGCCAACGATCAACGACAACATCCATCGACAAATCTTCATCGCTATACACGTGTGTGTGTGTGTGTGTGTGTGTGTACCGGTCAAACAGTACCGCTGTATGCTGAATGTTGCGTCTTGTACGTCTGCCAGATCACACACGATCATCTAGATCGCATCACTAAGTGATCACGGTAATTGTCACGGCGCAACGAATCGCCAACTGCAAACAACCTAATCGATTTACAGCATTCGAATGTTTGACCAATTCGAAGCTGACTCATTTGGCCCGGTGCTCCCTTGGCGCTGGTCCGAAAACTAGCCAAAACGAATTCAGACCACTTCAAAACCCCAAAAAAGAAAACCGATCGACATTCGTGTCCAGTGCTCGCTCTATCTCTCTCTCTCTATCTCTTTCTTTACCGGTGAGACACTCGACTCTCCTAATCCCACTCACAGCTCCTACAGTGACACTTTCGCGGGAATCCTGCCCGTATTGACAGGTCTCGGTACACCCGTACACGATCGTCGCTGTCATCATCGTCAGACGTCGATGGTGGTCCACCAGAAAAGCCCTCCAAAAGTCACCACCTCCGCATACTCCAACATAACACGCGCAAAGAGCAGTCCGAAGATTGAGCGAGCTGCCATCGGTTCCGTGTATTGTCACGATTCAAGTGTCCACCTTTGACATACCGTCACCCGTTTACGCTACGGCTGTCAACGCGGGAGGTCAATGTGTGAAATTTACATACCCATTGGGTCAAAATTAAACGACTCATTAAACTGCAGCTCTTAACCTGCCCAGCTCCTAGCCCTCGGTCAATGGATGTTCCTGGTCACGCACCATCTCGCCACCCCGTGCCTTCTGCACACTCCACCTGAGCCTCAACAGGAGAGCAAAAGAACAAAGCGTTTCGCGCGTTCGTACGTCTTTTAATCTGTCCTGCAGCAATTGTCAGAAATAATTTCCCCTTAACCATAGCCTACAAATGGGGCAAGGGATCTTGGCCACAGCAAAAAACACGTCCAACCGAGGTCAGATACACAACAAATATTCACCCAATATTGGGGGACGATCGACGCAGATCCGTTTCGTGAGCGTTTTAATTTGGGCGGCTGCACTTTCCACACCTCTGTCTCTTGCTATCTTTCCGGCCTGTTTCCTTCTGCTAAGCATAACGGCTTAACGGATTTGCCTCCTCCGAACAGGAGTGTTTCGACCCCCGAAGGATTTTCACTTCAGTGTGGTATAATTTACCTCGGCCGCGGCATTCTTTGGCGAGTTTGAGTAATTGGTTGCAATTATATTACACGTTTTTGGTCAGTTTTCGGGCGGATTTCGGGCTGGATTTGCATGCCTCGGTGTGCACTTTTTGACAAGGACTTCTCAACCGGTACGAAATAGTTCCGCTCGGTGCGCAGCGGCCGGCCGCCCAGCACGCAAAACGGTGTTCGGACCTCCGGTGCCGATCGCCCAAGCCACCTGCCTGCCTGTTGACGTTTCTGACCTGAGCCGGGGCAAACTGCTATGTACTTACGCGTAAGTGACGCTCGCATGCGATGCCTTAATGCCTCAAAACATGCAAAAGGGGTACATTTTATCAAACGTGTCTTACTGACGAGCAGGCACTGCTTGCTGGACTAGTGTCGGAAAGTTTGTTTCGGGGGACTTTGTTTTTTGTTTTGTTATTTCCAATACCTTTGCCCAACATAATTGGAAGTCGGTGTCTTATTATGGTAAATTTGAGCTCGCTTTTTCACACCACACGGCGTTCAACGTACGTGAAAAGTGATTACAATTTTAAATCCCCCTCGCTCTGCTACGATATTAGTTGGCAAGTGTTGGGCAGAGAAAACTGTGCATTGAAAAATAAAACCCATTTATAGAAAAACGTTCGTTTTCTTTCTTACCTCAAGTTCTTGTGGGGATGGATCGATTTGCAACAATGTAAGATGTGGCTGTATGTTTAATCTCCTTCCTCTGTCGTTGCCCCCCCCCCCCCCCCACATGTATTCAATGAAATACCTCAATTACAGCGCTGCGCCGACCCTTAATAAAGATCTCATAATGTCAAGCTTTGTTAAACAATACTGACACTGAAAAATTAAATAATTGCTTGATTTATACTAAGCTGAACGTTCCAATAAATCAACCGAGCATCGATTGCAAAACTACAGTTTAACGAACGCCAAAAAAAACAACACCGACCATTTTCTACCCTACTGCTGATGAGTTTTGCTCAGGTGAGCCATAACCATCGTTCCAATTTGCTTTTCGGCACCGGCAAGGACATGGTATCCTTGCGGCAAAGGAACACCTTCGAGCCTTGAACTATAACCGAGCGCAATCAATCTTTTACGTTGTCATATTCTGAGAACCTTACTTTGCGCTAAATTTGTTGCTTGTTCCTTCTTGTGTGGGTATGGTTTTTTTATGTTTTGTAAAACAGGAACCACACCGATAATACACCTTACGGACAGAGCTCTCGCTGCTTGTCGAGTTCGCCCCGCTTCTTCATAAATTACACAAATTACTTCACGCCGATCGTCAATCATTTTTGCTGCTTTCGTAACTATCGTTCGTACCAGGCCAACGAAAAACTTCCTTAAAGCTCGTGTCCACTATATCCTTCCGCAACACGTTTGAAATCGTTGCGGCACGAATTGAACTTCTCTCCCCTTCTCTTCCCCCCTCCCACAACTTTCTGACAACAGGGGGCAGGACGAAAGCGTCATTTCTTTCGAGGATCGTCCTCGGTCTGAAGAAGACATCATGTTTGAAAAATGAATTTATGGCTCACCTGATAACACTTCTCACGTCGTATATTCACACTTTCGACGGGCTTCCCAAAGTGAGCGCAAACGTAACGAGACCCCGGAACACCGCCGTCGAATTTTCGCTCCAGAAATGGCCAGCGCTTGCAAAATTGTTGGGCAATAAATCATCGTTCCATTTTGATGCCCTTTGATTATACATATCAATCGATGGCTCTGGAGTGAGATACCTGATGTACACCATTTCTGGTACGGTACGGCCCTTAGAGGAAAGCCTTTCAACCATCACAGAACAGATCATTGACATTTTGGCTCGGCCTTTGGGTCGGTACCATAGAGATCCATGATCTATATTCTCCTTCTTGATACACATCTCCATTCCAGTATTCAGGCTGAGCGATGACAGAAAAAGCAACATTAAATCTTTAAACATTCCGAGCATATGCTCGCCTTACGTCTACGTTTCAAAGCAGCTCCACTCGATCCTACGCGCAAGAAAGAAGCAAAACAAAAACTCATCCATCCCGTTCCGAGCGGAGCGCAAATTACACCGCCACACCAACGCACACAGCACGCTGAGGACCCGTGCTTAGAGGTCGCCACGATCATCTACCCGCTAAGAATAGGGCGCGAACGCGAATAGAGGAGAGCAAAACGATCAGCCGTACAACAACAACCGTTAGTCGCTGGGACGCGCCAATCGAGCCAGTCAGTCAGTCAGTCAGTCAGTCAGTAGAGCTCCGTCCGGTTCGGTTCGCTCAAACGGTGTGTACCGCCCGAGTGTGCTATTAGCATTTGTGCAGCGTTCCGTAGGTGTTTCGAGTGCCTGCGCGACCTGTGTCCCTTTTTCATCCCGTTCGCTGCTAGATCGCAACGTCGAGTTCTACACACAGCCTCACTCCAGAATAGCGATCAACGATCAGCCTAACAGAGAGCTTTAGGCACCCCGCACTAGGGGTTTCCCTTTCTGTGCACCCGCTCAAGTCTTTCGTGTTGGAGTCCGATTTGAAAAAACGAGCTTTCCAAACTCTCTCGCAAAACCGTTTCGTTACACTCACGGAAGCTTGAGAGAGAAAGAGTGTATGTGTTTCAAATTCGGGAGTCTGTGAGTGCCGCGAGTGACTGTTCCGAGATTTTAAGCGATCCGTTTAACGAATTTGATGGCAGTGAGCAACCGATGATCGTTTGCAACCGAGAGTAGACCAGACCGTGGACCAGCACGGTGAAAACATATAGGCTGGAGCCGGTTCCCCACCACGACGGAGATCAATTCGAGTGTGGCGAGAGTCAGAGGGTGGCCGGTAGGGTGGTCGATGGGTGGTGGAATGGTGCCCATGCAAGCCGAAGAAGAAAGGAAAGGCTAGAAGAAAACGAACCCGATCAGGCGGCTACAACGAAGACGACGACGACGACGACAACGACATCGATGGCGATGGGGGCCTCCGCGAGCAACGGCTTCGGTTGTGATCTAAGAAATACTGTATTACTCGGTCAGTCGGTCTAGAGAGCGGTACCAATGTCGACATGACGACGGTTCCTTTTGCCTAGTCGTAGAGCTCGTGTGTATCGTGTGACGTACGGTGCGTGCCAATCAGCCGATCCAGTGTGTGTCAGTGGCTCTGCACTTGATGGTGTTGACGTTCTATGCGCGTGCTTTGCGCAATAACAAAAAAAAAACCATAAGCCAATCCCACCCGCTTCGACGTGCTAATTCGAAAGCGATCTCGTTAGATGCCGGTGCTAATTCGGTGCCGCGCGGTGTGCAGTGTCAATGTACAAATAAGGAAGCCTGACCGATCTTTCACCGAGCTTCATCATCAACACCTTCCAAAAAACAAAAGCGGTGCCAAGCTTCCAATATTCAGGACAACTCTGTGCTAGTGCTAGAGAAAATTCCCTTCAACGGTACAGGGGTGAGCGGAAGTTGTTGCAGAGAACAAAAACAAAAAGTATTCGGATACAAAATATGCTCTGGCCTGGTGTGTAAGGCTCATTGAATGAAGGCTACACTGCTCCCATGTTAAACGAGTGACATGGTGGAGCGTGCAAAAAAAATGAAATAAAGCGTGAATCAAACGACCAGCGCAAAAGGAAAATGAGAAAACACATCGCAAGCGAAGGAGCACGAGAGTGAAACAGCCAACGGCGAATGATAGATCGCATCGATAGACAAATCCCCGCAACTTCCAACGGCAACCCGAAGCCCTCGGAAGCGTCTTAGCCTATGAATTGATTATCCTGGGGCGTGACGAATGCGCCACAGTGTGTGCTTTCACTCGAATATTTTGTTTACGCGTGTGCGCGACTCTGTGTGTGTGTTTGTGTGTGTGTGGATTGCAATTTTGTCTTCTACTTCGCTCGTTCGCTCTTCTAAGCTCCATGTGGTCGTGTGTACGGATGATGCGGTTTAGTTCCCGTGGCGAGTGGCCTTTATTTATCTTTGTTTGATTTTGTGACGATTTGCCCAATCTGCCAACCTTTTACTCTTCGTTGCTGTTTCTACCGGTGTTTTCGCATTCGCATTCGAGAGGTGTAAAGTAAAAATGTTTGACACAGCCGCTGTTTGCAAGGTGCAAAGGCGCATCCACCATAACCGGTGTACCACCGCGCCGTGAAAGAAAGTGAAGTGAAATAAACACACAAATAAGGAAACCGTTTGTTTTTTGGGGCAGGCGGGTGCACTTTATACAAACGCGTTCGTTAGGTCGACGGCTAAGCTTGCTTCACGATTGTGATTATTAATTGGTGATATTTTGGAAACCTTCCACACCTAGCGTTAAATAAGTGCGAAATTGAGAGAAGCTCTTTACGAGCGCTTATGTGCAGTGACAATTGTTAATAAGGCATAATTTTCTTACGGATTTCACCGCGTGGTTTCGTTCGACTGATTCGTGTAAGTATAATGTAAGTTTTACTTATCTCACACCGAACTAGTAAACTTCAGTTTCGTTCAACTCTGAGACAATTCTTCTAGCACAACCAAAACCCTTTGTATCACACCCCAAAAAGAGTCAGAGACACGGTGGAAGCTCCTGCTGTCCTAAGGTCAATCGAGGTAATGGAGCAATCCGGTGTCGATCTTGCGCGCGACAAAACAAAGAAAGTCGATTTCGGAGCTTTATTTTCGATTAACCTCCGTGTTAACCTTTCGCAAAAGCTCATTTCGGACCCAAGCCTGACACCATGAAAAGCACCATGACTTTCGTGGCGTAGTTAAAAGAAATTGAGCTCCCGATAGGAGGGCCGTCCCAGACTCAGCATGACTGCGTGACCCTTTTGCACTATCCGCTCTATCGCACGTTCTTCCTCCCGCTCTACGAACTGGCCAATTAACTGGACCAGTTCGATCACCCTCTAATGCGCTTCCGAGCAATGGCGTGTGATGGCTATGAAAATTCGATTGCCAAATTAAATGACTTTTCTAGCGGCATGTTCACCACACACACACACACACAAACACATCAACACACCCAGACTCTGGACTCGGTCATTATCGGGACGCGGGCTGATAGTGTTTTGTCGCGGATCTGCAACCAGCCAATTCAATCTCTCAACCGATCCGCCTGATGACGGTCAGCAACTTCGAATAATGGATGTTATTATTCCAATGATTGTGGTTATTATTGTGCCGTCCGCCAAACGCGTCTGCATCCCTCTCCCCACCCCCTCCCCCCGCGCACTAGTGTGACACAGGGTGCAGAGCCACAGGTGCAAGAGCATCAAGAAGGGAGGGAAAAGCGCACGGGAACAAGCTCCAATAAGATTAGACTTTGCCAATAGTTATCCAAAGTGACGGCTGGATGGACTTTCTTTTAGCTTTCTTTCGTTCACTCCTCGACGTATGCGTGTTTGACCCCCGTGTGTGTGTGTCTCAACCACAAAAAGGGGGATATGTGTATGACTTGAGCTTTTTTTTTTGTTGTTTTGTTTCGAGATCACACGTTCGCTAGCCTTTTATTTCTTTTTCCCCGGTTTGCCGGTCACTTATTTGAGATTATGGTTAATTTCAACAAGAAAAACTTTGAAACGACAAACTATTGTCAGGAGGATGTGCGTCCATACATGACACGCTGAAAATTGTAGTTCTTTGGGAGTTCAGATATTCAACAAAGAAGGGCAACATCTGGTAAAATCACATCATGTATATTCAAAAGTGTCGGCTCTGAAGGATAAATGTTGATTTTTGTTGATCTTAAGCTGCAATTAATGCTCCTCCATACAACCAGAAACTGTTTCAGTAATTCTATAAAATAATCAAAAAGTATATCCTCACGCAACACGTTTGTTTCCTGCGATCCTGTACGATCGCTAAAAATGTCTCTGAAAAGTCAAGGATTCCAACACACATCCTTCAAGGTAAACAACCAAGTACTCCAGCACAAGACTCCAGTGGTGGAGATGGTGTTTTCCCCTTTCCTGCCAACTTGTTCACGGGAAGCGCTAAAGGTTCTGGGCGGTACAGGCCTGCACGATGTCAATCTTAACCTATTTCTTCGTTAAGCGCAAGGCCACGCGGTACGATCGTGCTACGAGATCCCACTGCACAGACACAGAACGGACGCCACCACGAGAACTCCAAAACGAAGAAACAAAAGCGGAACTAGTTCAACTAGTTCTTCGCTGATGTGGATGCGGATGTAGATGGTGCAGGTGCTGGTGGTGGTGGTAGTGGGCAACGAGTGCTTGTAGACTTACATTGCAAGCTTATTTTTCCAACATCGATTAATTTCACTGTCTGTAGGACGTCTTTCGCGAACGGGGAGGCCTTGAGTTCACGCAGTCTGTCGGTCCGGCACATCCAAAACGGCTCCCTTCTGGTGGCTTAATCGCGCGGTGCTGGATTCAAGGCCATAAACAACAACTTTATAACCCATTCACCGGATTAGGTGGTACTCTAGACCCTCTGTTCCGGTTCAGGGGGTTTTCTGCAAACTTTTGAATGGTTCGTCTAGTCTGGGAGCGTACCTTTTTCCCTACGCTCACCGTTGGAGCCATTTTCTGATAACCGAAAGCATAAGATAAAGGGAACCTTTTTTCCGAACGCTGGACGCGCAAAAGACCATAATTCCCTGCAACTGAGCCGACCCACTATCGGGAATGAGCTTGTGCCGGTTTTTATTATTGGACATTGAACATCCGAGCACTCGTACGCTACCATCGTCGAGCTAATTCTTTCCCACAGGCAGCACACGGTACAGCGCACGAATCTCTATCAGCTCTTAACACCAACAGCAACAACGCAATAAAGCGTTTCTTTATTTTGTAATAAAATTTTCCACTTCCCGGGTTACCCGACACCGACTAACCTAGTTTGCTTCCAGTCATCTCGAGGGAGTTTTTCGCCTCTTTTCAACAATTTCGCGCCTCCTCCACGGAATAATGTAAGTGTTTGCGATGCGTTCGCGTTCCCTTTATTCGCTAACTCCCTCTTACCCCGCAGTGTTGTGATGTGTACACCTAAGTATTCGTGTTGATTTTGTGCCCATGATTACATTGCGAACGAAAGACTTCTAACCAAGCGACGAACCGACTGGCTTTTTGCATTATGACGCGAGATCGTGCATTTGGGGGAATTGTTTCGTCGCACCTCCCCTTTTCCTCCTTCTTCCTTGCAAACATCGCTCTTTGTTGATGGGACTGATTCTTTTCATACAAACGTAGACACGTTTAAACGACAAAAAATACTCATCCAGAAAATGTAGGTGGAACGTTGAGAACAACACAAAAAAAACACGCAAGAAACCCCTTTTTATGGGAAGGTGGAGTGTAGCACATTCGTCGACGTTGATGAAGGATGAAAACTATGAAAAGCGGCATCTAAACTCAATCCATCCACCCATTCGCATGCATTTCTCTAAGCTCTCTGTTTCTCTCCGTTTTTCCTACATTCTCTACCCCCTTCGACCCGTTGACTTTGTTCCTCCGAGTGCCTTTTCTTAAGAAGTGGGCTCGTCATATATTCAGCCTATTATCTTCGGCATTTTGAGCGACATAGATCGATGACGGAGCGATACTCCTGCCTGCCTTTTCAACGTGAAATTTAAGCCACGAATTCTTCATCTTCTCTCTGCAGGGCTGTGCTCACCGCGAAGTAGTCGCTCGCCCTCGTTCCTGGCGACACCGAGAGCGGTCGTGTTCTTCGATCAATGTACATTCCCTTACCAATCCGCTACTCCCTGCTTTTCTGCCTCTAAATAGAAGTGGTGCTGTTTATGATCTCAACACCGCTTAATTTCACCCAAATGAGTACCCTAGAGGCACGGCACTATCGTTGGCCGGTCCCCATTGAGGCTTTCGGACTTCCCGCACTCTTTTGTTTCTCACTTCTTACTTCCTCCTCATCAACACACATACAGACGAACACACTCCTCGTCTCACTTCCAAAGCTTATCACGCGGACTTGATCTATTTCCTTCACTGGTTGCTTCCATTCGTGAGACAACCCCTCAGCTGGAGTATCGTTGGCCTGCGTGCCATTGCTCGTTTTTCTTTTGCCTTTTTATTTCCTCCTCTCTCTCTCTCTCTCTCTCTCTCTCTCTCTCTCTCTCTTTCACAACTCTTGGGAGGAGGCCCTTTTACCCACCCACACAGGTGGTGGAGAAGGTTGGTAGCCAGATAGTAGCAGCAGCACCACCACCCCCACCACCACCAAGTACAAGCACCGGCAGCAACAAGCAGC
>KB687536.1:0-14231 GCA_000349165.1 Anopheles christyi
AAAAAAATAAATAAAGCAACAACTACAATAACAAAAAAAAAAATCAGGGCAAAACCCGGCACCACCACCACCACGCACTATGCTGATGCAAGCAGGCTGTGTGCCACTCCGAAGCCATTCTTTCTAATCGCGTAAATGCGCTGAGGCAACATTTCACCCACCCGCGCGCAACCATCTCCTCCCCAACATCAAGGCACTTATTTTTATCGATTTTAATTACATGCAATTGCAAAGCGTAACTCTATTTCTCAGTCACCAAAGCGGACCCGGTTGCGAATGCTTTTAAAAAATATATCAGCCCATGCTCATCGATTTGGTTGGCTGGTTCGTTTGGAAGGTACCGGCGGCGCCCGGGTGTTTAGTTGTTTAGCGTTCATGCGAGATATCAACCAGCGGCAAGTCGTTTTCGGATTGGGAATGGAAGAACAATTACACCATACCACATTTACCAATGGTTGCGCCTAGATGTTGATCTTAATTGTGTGACGCAATCTCTGTGAATTGAAGGAAGGCTACTGGCCCTTTCATGCAAAGTAACAGTTCATATGGGTGTACGGATAAAAACGTATGTACTGTGTTTCTTTAATAATGTAACAACACGAATAAGTAATTGTATGCCCAATCTTTCTGATCATCTGAAGTTTGAATTTCTACACCTCGAAAGTAGCTTCTTATATCATTACAAAAAAAAAAAAGATCCTACTTAATGACAAATGGCTTTACTTTTTTTTTCTATGTCAGTAATCTCTCGCGCTCGCAGATGCTCGTATATTTCTGGATTAGTTTGATTTCCTTAATCATCCTTCCGAATGATCATTCGTCTCTTCTGGCTCCCTACTTCCCTCTCTTCCGGTAGCTTCTGGGTGCTTGCTTTCAATTCGCGGTTCAATCACAATTTAATGAGCACATTTTTCGGTGCTGCCGTACGTGAACGACCCGTACCTCTGATCCACCGTGTGCAGCTTTAGATGATTCCGAGCCATTATTACAGGCAGCAACGGAGCAACAAAGAAACTTATTCTCCATTCCAGATGAATGAAGAAAAAAAAAACATAATCTAAAACCCCCAGAAAAGACACCCCAGTATCAGTGACTACACAGAGTAACGTAACGATACGTACAAAGCCAGTACCAATAAAAAGGTTAAAAAAAAGACGCAACTTCCACTTGATGCTTACACATTATTCCACCGCAGGGATCGCATTCCTCCTGCTCCGAAAACGATGTGCCCATTCAAAGATCATTTCCTGCTCGGCAAAGTGATTGCGTGTAACTGAACGGGGGGAGAAATATGACTTGAGGTAGTTCTATCAACGCATAAGTCTTGAATCTCATTTATCAAAAGAAGAGAGTGAAAAAAAAACACCTCTCGACGACGGGTACGCCAAACGAGATAAAACGAGAAGCACGGAATAAGGGAGCAAATGAGGCAAATGAGTGTGGTGCAGCAGAAGAGCAGAGGCACAAATTGTATGAAAACCTTCCTTCCTGTGGCTTTGTTATGGTTTGATGTCCGAAGAATCACCTGATCAGTTCTGGAGCTTTTTCGGACCGGTGGTGCAAGAAGGATCGCTGTCCACGTTTTTGGGGCGGAAAAGTAGCATTACACTCTAAGCTAACTTTGTGAGGGGATTTTTTCTTTACCTTTTTGTTTTGGGCTTAGTATTTCTGGCATATTTTATGTTTCACTTTCTTCCTCACCCGGTCACCGCACCGGTCGCCGCCACCATTTGTGACGGATGATTCGGTATGGAAACATATTTTTAAGCAGAGCCTGCCCTATCGTACGTTAAACGTGATTTTGATTCGCTTCCCCGGACCAACCTAGCATCGGTGAGGCTCATCTATCGTCAGCTGGACCGGTACGTTCTTGGACTATAATGATTTAACGTTCATTTCCTGCCATTCAGAACTCTTCTTTGCTGGAGCTTCTAGGGTCTTCGTTTTATCATTATCATTTCAAGCAAATGATCTCTGAAGAGGCATTTTTTTATTCCTTCCTTCACGTTGGATGAGGTGGTGAAACTGTTGAAGCCAATAACTTGCAGAGATATTAAATCTGAGAGCGTAGAAGACAATACATTAGGTCCGTTTTTAAGGATAATTCGAGTTTAAGGAGCACATAATAGGGTGCAACTTCATTTTTACTCATATATTTACCTTATCAATATCATCCATATACTTCACCATTTTCCAATGAAAACCTCTCCGTTATAATTTTACCAATCACTCACCCCTCTTGGGCCCGACAACAATGCTCACCCGAAAACGATCACAAAGAACCCAAGGACACGCTTCACAAAATCACAAACCACCTAACACAAACAGATGGTCGGCAAAAAAAAACGTTCCGACCTCGCCTGTCCCGGACGTTTCTGCTTTGTATGCAGATTAGTGTCTCCGCTTCCGGTGTGCTTTGTTCACCTTTTTCCCAAGAACCGCCAGCCATTAATTCAGACATACCAACCAATCTTTCTGTACGGTGCGCACACGACGATACGTCTGGAATCGAGAACTTTTATCCGATTTCCGACCGTACGGCATCTCCCCAGAACGGACGTACGCACACGGTACGCTTTCCAATCGAATTATGTGTGCACCAGGGAGCAACTCTTCACATATCGGTACCGTCGGGCAGATGGACGTCGATACTTGACTGATTACATCAATCCGTGGCCCAAGTAGAGATAATTTCCCGTCCCATACTCCACGCGGCGTAGCATACCTGAGAGCGCTGGATACAAGCATGCCTGGTGCTCTACAGAGCCGTGACTGATTGTAGAGTGAAGTGGATTTTATGGAGAAAACCCACATCACCCAGTCTCCTCCCAAGCACCCCCGAAATTCGGTGATTTGTCTTGCCCTGGTGATTTGGGCGGTAGAGTGGAGTCGGAGTGTGTCGCTATCTTATCCCGCTTGCCGGATGGTTCCATGGAATATCGAAGGGCACCTAGAATTACGCGCTATCTCATCAACAGCGTCCCATGGAAATCATCGACCGTACACACTGGTTGAGAGAGGGTGGTTCTTGGGATCATCAATGCTCGGGGACAAGCCGTTCGCTCGTTCGCATTTGCTCATTCGTTAGCGGAAGATGCCTAATCATGGTGAGTAATGTTCTGCTGCGTTACACTGGCGTAAGGTGGTGTGGTACATGGTGCACGGAGGAACAACATCCGTTTTGTCCCGGTCCCATTTGTTGCTACGCTCGGCACTGGCCTATTCTGTCAGTTTACAGCATTCAATCGCCCATACACGTCAGAACTATTCTTCCACGGAAGCACGGCTTATATCAACTACCAAGCGTATCCAGAGATGTAGAAAGAGTAAAGCTCACTGGTCAGACAGATAGAGTTTATAGAGAAGTGAAGAAAAAAAACTAATACCAAATCTCCCTACCTTGATGCCACCTTGCCATCACCGGAAGCAGACCAATGTGACAGACAAGTCCGGGTAGATATAAGTAAATTCCCTACAGCCCGTCGTGAACCATGATTGTTCCCCGATACGCTGTTTATTTTCTTGAAACACCTTAGGCATTTTGATGTCTGTGACTCGACAAATTCTTCCCTTTCTTTTCTTTGCGTATGCCCGGCCGTTTCTTATCACACAGCCATCCCAACGATACAGCTGCGTGTATCGTGTGGCTGTATGAAAAAGGCATCACCAGGAAGTGAATTCCGTCGGGCATGATTAATTGATTCATTGCCTCTGCTGCATCCCACGGGCGCAGACGTCAACGAAGAGCGTGAGATTTTAGGCCACCTTTCGGTACAATCTGGGCCTGTGCAGGTCGCATCCTCCCCGTATGGCAAACCGAGAATACCTATTATGTGTGTGTGCCTGTGTTGGAATTTTATGATCTCCTTCTTCTCGTCAGAATGGTTGATGTGGATTGATATGAGATTGATGGAAGGGAGGGCTGGTTTTTTTTTAAGTTATGGGTATGGAATTATCTTTGGCCCTTCTTTTCCTAGGGATGCTAGGGATGGTTCTATTGTGAAACTGTTGCTAGAATTATGAATACGTCTAAAGGTTATTATGGTTAAATGTCTTCCAAATACATTCAAAGGATATGTGGACGAAAAGTAGGAAGATAGTTCAAGTCTATTTAAGACCTTCTAGAATATTGTTTTATAGCATAAGCTGACATCGAAGATATTATTTCGACATCTCAGTTTCTATGAAATATGTATTTAATATGCCTTTTTAAATGAGATGCAGGTGCATGGTGGAATAACAATCATGCTCTCTAGATGCTTTACTCAAGCTATTCATGTCCTGGAATTCACACGGTACCTGAACCGATGAGGAGAATAAATTTATGAGCAAAGAATTCGTATTGCTATTGGCGCTTACACAGCACCCTGTACGATATTCATTTTTAACCCATTCGACCGTTACGCTTGCATTTACGCTTCAATACATCCAAGCCCATGAAATGATATTCCGCTCGCTACCGGTGCACCCACAAATCACCAAAAAAAAAAAAAGCAACAATCCTTTCACTTCTCACGCAATCCATTCCTCGCGTCTAGCCATATTGGTGGCGAGCGTAAATCATACGCAGAAGTATGCAAATGCGCCTTGTTACGGAGTGTCTCACAGTAGCGGCAAGTGCAGCCAAACGCAAGATGTAGTTTTTTTCCTTCTATCTCTCTCTCTCTCTCTCTCTATTCACGGCCGACAGAACCGGCACACGACCGTTTTCCGGGAGGGAAAGGGAAAAACTAATAAAAATAAAAGTGAAACCATTTTTGCGGCGTACGGAAGGTTTATGAAAATAGATGCCAAACAACAGAAAGAAAACGCGCTTGTGCATAAACCGTGCGAGCACGATCGAACCAGCTGCACCACCTAATAGAAATGGTGGGGTTCGTGTTGGCGCGCATATCGATGATGATAAGCATTAGTTGTCCGCTCTAGGCACAACCGCAGCATTAAAGTTGCGCGAGCGCGCCCGCCTTCGTTCGCAGGGCAGTCGGTCAGTTTCCCACGATATCGTGGCTGCGCGGCGTAGGGTTCGCTGTTTGACCATTTCGTCTCACTCCTTAACTTTGTTGATCTGTTGCTCTGCTCTGCTTCGAAGTTTCCTTTTCAGCCTCAAACGTTAAGCAGGAACACCCTTCTCCCCGTCCTCATGATTTGGCGTCATTTGTTATGCTGGTTTCTGATGGTCTTTTGCACCTAGCTTGCACGATTATGCTGGTCCCCCCAACCCACACCCCTAATGTTCTGAGCAATCCCCAAAAACTCAACGATAAACGAAAACATTCTCAACTACATAAATACAAACACACACACACACACAGATCTTCCACCCTAAAGTGGGCTATGGGCCAGCATCTCGGTGGGTCGATCCTCATACCGCTTGACCGTGGTTGTTTCAGTTTGTTGTGCCTTCTTTTTCTTCTTCTTCTTTTTCCTTGCTCTCTTCCTTGCATTGCTGGTTTGTGGTTATGTTTGTCCATTCACTCTTTCTATGCTCGCTTTATGCTGCCTTTCCTGCTCCACCTTCCACCATCATTCAGCTTATGCTGTGGCTTAGCGCACATAAACAGCGCACGGTAAGGATGGGGTCCAGTCAGCAGACAAAGAGGCAGCCCGCTGAGTTGAGCGGGTGGATGAGACTTGATCGTCGTGTGTGCACGAGGCTTTACGATCGTGTTGGCGACTGGAATGAGATTTTATTTTCCCCTTTTCGCAACTTTCGTCGAAGAAAATATAAAAATGAATGAAATGGAGGTGTGAGAGAAGTCAATAACACTTTCGCTCTCGATGAAAACAGGCTACCATGCATCCATCGGGCGTTTGGAGGGGGTCAAAATGGGAGGCTGCCATTCTAGATATCGATCATATGATCGCCTACCTAAAGCAGACAAATAACGGTGCATAGTTTTTGGTGGAAAAATACTTTTTTTATTGTGGATGTTTCAAAATCTAATTAATACTGAGCACGATAACTTTTATCTAAAAAAAAAATTAATAATGCCAAACAACTTAAATAAACATAACATTTATTTTATTAACATTTATAAAAACATGTATGATCAAATTCCGATCAATTTTTATCAAAGTAAATTTGAAATTTTGGATTGAAAGCTGAATGTTATTCTAAGAGTTGGTTTTAATATATTTAAAACACAAAGTTGTACAAAATTACTGCAAAATATATAAAAACAGTTCTGAAACTCTATCTCGTGAATTATTGTTTAAAAAAAAAATAAGCTATTTTGTTTTTATATAGTTTTGATTTGCTTTTTAGAGCATATAGGGGCTTATCGCTAATCACCATGAAATATCCAAGCATCTTTGCAAAACCAAACAAAAATATTGCGAGAACTTTACAATATTTCGTCAAAATTGACATATCCCTCATCGCATCACGAAACATAAACTACTTCCAATATACAGTGCAATCGTTTAACGAGACCACCGTCAAGCGTCACCACGTTCACTTTCTTCCCTTTTAGCCCAAATGACGTGCAAAAACAAAACAAAAAAAAAGGGATTGAATAAATCATCCCTCGGAATGGGACACCGGTGACATTTTCATCGGGCGCGGACAAGCTCGCTTCGAGCGACAACAGGAGGGGCAGCTCCTGAACTTGTGCCAAGAATAATGCCAAAAGCTTGCGGGTGGCATAAGTTAACCTTTAACCCTCTCTGTAGCTGCAGAAGAATTCAGTTTGCCAATCGGTAATCCCTGCTCCTATCACGTTTTTTTTTTGTTCCATTGCCCCTTTTTCTGTCACACATACACACACACACACCACCACCACCACCAACGGTCGATCAACTCATGTCGGTATGCGCTAGCAAATGTTGCAATGGCACATTTCCATAGTTCAAAATTCGATTACTAACTCGATCGACGCAAAGTGGCACGGTGTGTGGTGTTATTTTATTTTTTATCTCCATCACAGCAGAAAGCAACAGCAACAACAACAAAAAAACGTGGCTCCAACAAGAACCACCACCATCGTCCCATATTTAAAATGTCGAGCTTGTTCTTAAAGACCGGTACTGAATTAATCATTATTTTTATACTACCTATTCAATGGCCGAGATCGTGATACTCTCCCACATCTCCCCACCAACCACACACACACACATACACGTATATATACATACACACGATCAATCTCATCCACGATCGATAGCACATGATCTTTATGCCAAAATTTGAGCCGGGCAACCATTCGCCCCCGAGCGTTTGGAATTAGGAAACTTAAGGTTGCTGGGAAGGCAAAGTCACTTTTCTACCCAACACACCACCGCCTGAGCTCTGCACATCAATCACCCGAGCGGGGGGTTTCGTGTTAATTAACAGTTACCGGTACGAGAACCGTGTGTAGGAAAGATCCTAGGGCGCTGTAAACCATCCCTTCCCTCCTTTCGTATCGGGTACAACGCTCCTTCAATTTTAGCCCGAATACCCTAGCCTTAATTAGCTGATTATCGTCAGTTTTTGATCGGCATTTTCCTTCCCTATGCCAGTAGCTGAAGCTTTTTCTAGCCTTTACGGCCGACTAGACGCCGTCCCGCCGTCTGTGAATCGAATCATAATCGATTATGCTCACCTGAGGTGCACGGTGCGCGATATGCCCGGTCGGCACTGCCCAACTCCAATTGCGTCTGCAGCCAACGTATGTTCGATTTTACTCTCTCTCTCTCTCACACTCTCTCTCTCACTCTCTCACTCTCTATCTATCGTCGTTTTTATTTTATTTAACCGTCTGACTTTGCTTTTCAAAAACATACTTCCTTCCTGGATTGTGTATTTGGTTCATTAAATAAATTCGTGATTGGAGCTAGACAAACCTTTTTACGTCACTTTTTGCACGATTCCCTGGGCTTTCGGTCTAAAGTACGACCAGTCTGTGGGGTATTTAGTAGCCGCCATGATTGCTCATGCCGATCGATTGTTGTGTCTATTAATTGCCACAAACCGTGCAAATGAGGCATGGAAAAGTGGAATGATTGAACTTCCCCCGGTAGGTAGCGGTACGCTATCTTGTTTTAAATTATAAAAATCATTTTTATTAGGCGCATTGTTGAAGTTGCATGAACAAAGCAAACGTTTTTTGTTTCTTCCTCCATCAAAACAAAGCTTAAATATGGGCAACAGGTGTTATAAAATGATAAATCAAACAATACAGCTTACATAAAAAATACGGAAACAAAACACTCCCTCTTCCTCCCTCCCTCCAGGCCGCCTTTCTAAAACAGTTAACGTGTGCGGGGGGGCTGTGTACTAAAAATCATAAACGATCTAATGAAGAGTTTCCCAAATGGCTGCAATAATGATCCATTCGGTTAACAGGAGGAACTGTATGCAAAACAAACTCTCCCAAACACTAATCTGGTAACCGGTTGGCCAGAGTTGTTGGGGTAACGATACCGAGTACTATACGTCGGTTTCATCACCCGCTTATTCGCTAGACGGCTTTGAAAACCTGACGTGCGCTCATCAACGTGTTATGGGCAAGAGTCTAATAAAAGTGTAATGTACACGGATCGGCTATTTATGTTTATTTTTTCTGTTGCAACCCGCTTCACCGATTTCCTTCTTTTGCCGTAAACACACAGAAAAGCACTTCCTCTATCATGTACGCTGTCCCACTGTCAATGGCCTAACACCCACTACCGGCTGCCCATCCCGTCCCATCGCTAAAGCTTGTTTACGAACCAAACATATTTATTGGTAAATATTATTTGCATTAATTAAACATTTAATTGCATCAATCGGAAACGAGCGTGTTGGCGAAAAGCGTGTGTTTGTGCGTACGCCATCGTTGTTACTCTGCTTTACGATCAATTTATGAAGGAAAGCGATGTTGCGATTCGCTTTTCTTTCCTCACAACCGGCTATAATGGGGAGGTAAGAGTCAAATGTGTGTACAACAAGTGTACATGCACCCTCACCCACAAGAAACCTATATGAAACATCCTCCTTCCAAACGAGGCTGAATGCCTATTAAAGTTTTAGAGCTTTCAATCGTCTTGTTTAAAAGTTCATTATGAATTCTCCTTAGTTAGTTTGGTTTGTGCGAGATCAATGGAAATGAAAATCGCGCCTCAATCGCGCCATGGGCAGCCGACAAGCGCTTCTACGATCTTGAAACGGGTGAACGATTTTGATTGAAAGATTGTCAAAACATGTATCCGAACGTTCCCCAATTTCCTACCCCGTTCTGGAAAGGTAGTAGTCTCCGGATCCTTGACAATCTTGAGAATACGGCAGGTTTAATAAGCGGCAAAATTAAGCGCCCCTTCCGCATTAGCACAAGGTACGTTGCGTGAATCATTTTAATGTACATGAGGTACCGAAGAAAGGTTGTGAAGATGCTGTGGATGGAGGAAAAGATCAAAGAGTGGATGCCGTACGGAGCGGCCAATCAGTGTCGTCTGCCAGCGAACGGAGCAGCTCCGGTGCAGGAAAGGATGCAAATCATTAACATTGATCACGCTCGCAGTCGATTACGAATAGCCGGAAAGTTCAAAAGGACAGCAAAGATCACGAGCGTGTGCCAAAATAGGACGCGCGCACACCAACATCCATTGCAGGAGGATGCAATCGATGTAAAAGACGGTGCAATTAATTAGCTGTGTGAAACGCGATACAGTTCTGACTAAAAAATAAATAAATCTAATTATTATTATGTCTTTAACTATTCCACATTTGGATGATTTGTTTGCCATTTTGCTAACGATTGCTTTGCCTTCTTTACACTCTCTCCCACACGCAGGAAATACTCGCCGAATCTTCCGAGAAGTTGGAAAACTTGATTGCTTCGTCGCCGGCAACGCTTGCGCTGAAGGCGTCGGCCGAACAGGACGCGATCGTCGCCCTGCAAGCGCTGCGCAACAATAACAATCATACAAAATCAGTTACCTCAGTACTTAGTAAAACGCATCTACAAAACCTGGAAGCAAATGCCGTATCTGTGATCCCCATCGAGAGCATGAAACTTACTTCCACCGGCGTCCTGCAACACCAGCCGACAACGACGACGACGACGACCACCATCATCCATCAGCAGGAGGAGCAGCAACCGCTGCAAATATTTCACCAGCAGCATCACCAGCAGCAGCAGCATCAGCAGAACAACCAACCAAAGCAGCCGCTTATACAGGTGCGCAACCTGACGCAGCTGCAGAAGGAGCACCTCGAGACGGCCGCGGTGTTGATGGACATCAGCAAGAAGGCCATCATCTCACCGCCCAGCTCGAACCCCCAATCGCCCAGTTTGCTTGCCGAGCAGAAGCAGCAACAGCAGCAGCAGCAGCAGCAGCAGCAGCAGCAAACGCTACAGTATCAAATTAACCTTAACAATCAGCAGCAACCGCAAAGTATTAAATCTTCTGTGATAAAGGTAATTCGATGTTCTCAGCTGTGTACTAAAAACGTGTACTAAAACCAGAAACCTTTTTTTCCTTTCAACAGCAGCCACACGATTACCTTTTGAACAATCTAAAGCGTACGCCGAGCAGCGAAGAGATGGATCTGACGATGAAGCGCGTCAAGGTGGAACCGAACGTGGTGCTTACGCCCACGGTACCGGCCACCACGCTCGTAAAGAAGAGCTTCATCAAGCGGGAAAACATTATCGAGCATCTAGCCGCGTCGGTTGCGGACGATCAGGCCAGCCAGCACAGTGACAGTGTGGATAGCAGCGACTCGGGTCGGTTGCAGATGGACATATCCTCGCAGGACGCACACTCGGAGTGTACGGCGGACGAGCTAAAGCTGCGCAACAGTCTGCACCTTAACAACAATAACAACAACAATCACCTGCATCAGCACCAGCAGCATATGGATCAGCTCGGGCGTGAAACACCGGACAGTATGAACTCTATCGAGGAGCAGCAGCAGCAGCAGCATCACCATCAGCAGCAGCAGGCAGTAGTAGCAGCAGCGGTAGCGGCCGCAGCAGTACACCAGATTCCGTTCGGCAGTTTAGCCGATACGACCGATCCGGCGATGGCACAGTTATGGCAAGCGTTGGCACAAAATCCGAGTACGTTTCCGAAGGGAGCTGTTTGCACAAACCGTTTTTTTAAACAAGGATAGTCTGCTAACGTTACATACACCTCTCTTACTTTTCAGATCTCATTGTGAATGGTGGTGGCAATGAAGCGACAGCATTGCTAAGGAAAATTATTAACGCACGAAATCTAGGCAGCGGAATTCAGTTTGCACCGTCCGTAGTACCGGTGGGTACGGGGCTGGCATTGCTCAGGGTAAGCACCTACCAGCTTTACTTGTTATGTATCACTTTGGAGGGATATTTTTTCACGCAATTTTGTTTATCTTCTAGCAAAACGAAATTAGCCGACACAATCAGACCACTCAGAGTGGTCGCCGAAAACAGTCCTGCCCCAGTCGAACGCCTGTGGAAGGTAACTCTCCAAATGCTTCCCTCGACAACAATGGCATTAATGGTAATGGTGGTGGTGGTGGTGGTGTTGGTGGTGGCGGTACAACACTTAAACTTGCCACCGGCAAGAGTGCAACCTCCGGCAACGTACTGTTCCGCGTGGCGGAACATTCTAGCTCTGGCAAAACTCCACCCCAGGGTGGTGCTGCCCGGTCCGAGACGAATAGTAACGCATCGGGCAACAGCAGTCCCCAGCTGCTGCTCACCAAGTCGACGGCTCAATCACAATCTCAGCAGCAATCACCGCAACAGCAGCAAAACTCGCAGCAAAAGGACATGTCCTGTACGAACTGTGGCACAACAACTACCACCATCTGGCGGCGGAACATCCGGGGCGAGATGGTGTGCAATGCTTGCGGATTGTACTTTAAGCTGCACGGCGTCAACCGGCCACATACGATGCGCCGGGATACGATCCACACGCGACGACGCCGTCCGAAGGGTGACAAAAGTACGCGAAGGAGTAAGTACGGGTCCAAATGAAATGAATGTGGGTTTGCGTGGGTATTGAAGGACGTTTGCTAATTCGGGTTCATTTTCTTAACAGAATCCGTTAAGCAGGATAGTGGTGACATCGTGGATAACGGTGTAGATACGGCCGTTGATCTACAAACCCTACAAAACCAACTAATAGCACTGCGTGATGCAACCCGCGGTACAACAACAAACTTTCCCATGCCAACTGTAAGCATATTGCACATCGACCTGATATGAAGCGCTTTTTTCTAATGTCTCTTCATGCACTGCCCCTTTGTAGGCCTTCCAGCAATACCTGCGGGCGACACAAAACTTTGACCCGAACGGTAGCGGCGAGCTGCTGGTAGGTGACGGTGGCGATGACAGTGGACCCGAGAACGATCTCGACTCGTGCAACCTGCCGCTCAATCTGGTGGCGACCCAGCTCGGCAGTGACTCGTCGCAGCACTGACGGAAGCTTCCGACGGGGCAGCAGCAGCGCCCGACACCAGCAACATGCGACCAAAATTCTAAACCCTTGCCTAGGCGCCCTTTAAACGGTGCCACCACCAAGAAGGGGGCACGATCCGCAAAGGCAGCAGCGGCAGTAGCGGCCGCGGTACCATCCTGTGAGCAAGCAGAAGTGATTTAGAAAGGAGAGAAATGGTTTGGTTACTCTCCAATCCAATGCTACTATTAACTAACTAATATTATCAGCTAGAAACTGCAAAACTGCGCCTACTTACTAGTGCTGCTATCTGGCTAGAGTACGAGAGGGGAAGCTATACAATTACTTAGCTGCTAGGACGACCATAGACCCAAACGGCAACATACCCCGCAAATACTCGTGGATTAGAGAAGGTGGAGGAAATTGAATCGTTTAACTTTTAAATTTAAAAGCAACTCACGTATGAAGATGAGAGTGGAAAAAATGAGTGTGCGAAACAAATTCAATCGGCAACTGAAATACTCCATTAGTGACGTCCGTTTTATGATTAATCTAGGTGGTGCAGTGTGGTGGCTCGATAGAAAGCACAAGGAAAAGAGGGGAAAAGGGGGAAAAAGAGGGATCAGAGAGAATTGATCGTTGATTGATGATTATTATACTAGAGGACAGTATTTATTACCTTTTAACGAAAACAAATCCTAGACCAGGACAATATTATTGAATACAATTTAAGCGAATCGACACGAGAAGCGGAAACAAAACTTACCACTTAAACACAACACAAACAAGCAAGCACGCAATTAAACACACGGTATCAAACAAAGAGACTAACCACACACCACAAGCAAACGCACTCATCCCCCTTTGTGGGCGGAAGGAACGCTAGAAAGGGACAGTCCCATACACACAAACACTTACTAAAGGACGAGAAACATAAGCAATAATGATTTAACAGCGCCTTTCTAGGGCGCAGGCTACGTTCTGCTAAAACCCGCAGCAAAAGGCAGCATATGTATAGCATTGTAAGGTATTAGAGATTTTAAGGTCCGTTTTTATATGCTTTGTGACGATTTGCGGTACGTTAAAGAGAAACAAACCCTCCCACTCCTATTTGCATGGTACATAACTTACATTTTAGCTATTAGTTTCATTTTAACGTCATTTTAAACATATTTCAGCATTAGAACTTTAAGTGAGAGGAGGACTCGAGATGCGTAATTTTTTGCCCCTATAAGGACGGGATAGGGATGGATATTGAGCAGGAGAAGGAGGTTAGAAGATGCAGGAGGTTAACAGAAGTCCACAGAATTCTACTATTTGTGATCGGAAGGTAATTAAAAAAAATGAAGATTGTTTTAGCACGCATGTTATTTTAACCCTTTTTCATTGTAAACATTTTCTCTCTTGCGTGCGCTTTCCTTTCGTTTTCCTTCATTTGCAAAGGCAGGCAAAGATGCAGCACAGCTTTACCATTTGTAAATTTTCTGCTATTTCATAACTGTTTCACATTCATCTAATGCGAAAGATATTGTTTTCATGCTCGCCTAAGGGAGTTACGAAGCCGAAACGAATTAAGAAAACCCAATTGTGATACGATACGATGTTGTGCGTTGAAAGCAAAGTAAGAAAGTAAATGAGATGTAAACACGAATACTTTAAAACACTCACACACACATACACACACACACACACACACACAAACTCTGATCATGGATACACGTGTAGCAGCAGCGCGTGAGGTAAATGTTCGGTGAGATTAACAAAATCAAAATTTACTAGGAACATAGTTGAGCAGCTACATCGTAGGGCGTAAATTACGCATTAATGGCATGACAAAGAAAGTCGCTCACATAGTTTGTAGCAGAATATTCATATAACGAATC
>KB687547.1:0-14120 GCA_000349165.1 Anopheles christyi
CAAACTGCAATTGCTGTTGCGATTATAAACAGACCGAGGGTGCAATAACCAAGCCCCGCTCTCTCTCTCTCTCTCTCTCTCTCTGCTTCACTCCCCCTCTCTCCCCTCAACTGTTTGTGTGATGAGTGGTTTGCAATGGCTACAAACCTTCCCGATCCACAAACGGACCCACGGAACCACTCTCCCCTGCCACAAGGACGCCACGTTCTGTGCGCGATATGCAATTTTGCACAATTATCTAACACCACCACCACACCGCCCGCGCCATCCCATTTGTTGGTGGGGGCTGCTGTGATCATTTTCCCTCCGCACTCAAGGGAACGACCTGCAGTCACGTCACCGGTACGAGTAACCGGCTAGAGCATAGACCACAGGTGACACAGTCTACACTCTTTCTCGTTCTCTCTTTCTCGCTTTCTCTCCCTTTTGCTGTCCAACTCGCTGCCAGTGGAGTTTTCGCAAACACGACCCAAAATATTGCCCACAGCGGGAAAAGAATATCTCGAATGGGCAATGTGAGCAAACACGCATTGCAACTTCTATCGATTTCACATACCACGTGCGCGGCGTTATGAAAATGACCAATAATGACCGGTTTTATTTTTTCAAGCATTTTGGAGAATCAATCGCCCAAAATATTTCGCCCTAGAGGCTGTCAGAAATATAGTGTACGCGATCCGGTTTTCCTTGGGAATCGAGATTTTGGATGCTCATCATACATTAGGGGACGATACGGTGGGAGAGCGTTGGAACTTAGACGCCATGACCCATTTAAATAGCACGAGTTCGAAGGTGAAGAGATACAGTAACCATTAGGTTCTCCTGTTGGATGCATTGCAATCAATAGTAGAGCAATACGAAGAATTATAGCGTTGTTTGAGTTTTAATTATCCACTAGCATGAAGGTAAGTTCACATCTAAGGTGCAGAAATTGGAAGCCTTCGAAGTATTCACACTCTTCTACAACTTCCAACACAGATCACAGTTAGTCTTGCGATCACCGTGGCACTGGTGGTTTCGCTCTGTACCGCGAGCCCACTGCTGATCACGAAGCACGTGGTGAAGAGGTTGGTCGGCAAACATCTGGAACCGAAGACCGTCACACACGCCGTCGTCTATACTCCAGTCGTGGCGCCACCACCACCGCCAGTGGTAGTTGCAGCACCGCATCCGCCGCTATTGGCCGCAGCTCCATCACTGCACGCCAAGTTTACCAACACACTAGGGGCATTGTTGAAACATCCACTGATGCAGCATCCTTGGATTGCCAAATTCGTTCCACAATTGGGCGGTGTTGTCGAGGTGGTCCACAAACATAAGCCTGGCAGTGTTGCTCCCTATCCAGCGGTGGTGGACATTCCCCACGAAGTCGAAGAGCACCATACAGTGACAACCGTAGTATCTACCCCACCGCCGGTCCCACTTCCTGTCCCTGTTCCGGCTCCATATCCTGCCCCTGTTCCTGCCCCAGTTCCTGCCCCCGTGTACGGTGTTCCGGCTCCATTGCCTGCCCCTGTTCCTGCCCCAGAGTACGGTGTTCCGGCTCCGACATACGGACTACCCGCAACCTCCGAGCATTCGTCCTCATCTTCCTCTTCGAGCAGCAGCACATCGTCCGGCGATGGGTCGGCCAAATATGTCGCCGTTAATCCGGGAGCACGCCACGAAGCTCCCCTCCCAGGGTACGACCATTCGGTGGTGTTTGAAAATCTGGAACCGGCTCCAGGAACCGAGGGACTAACGATGCTGGTTCCACCAGTCGTCTCGAACGATCTGAACAACTGGAATGCCGAACCGGTCGTACTGCGGGGTCAGGATGTGTTGTCTTCCGAGTACCTGCGAATGGCTCAAGATGTTGGGAACGCAGTACCTGTCGATGGTGAGGCAAGATATGTGGCGGTCAACAACGGTGTACGCCATGAAGCGCCACTGCCCGGGTACGATCGATCGGTCGTTATCGAAAACTTGGACACGGTTTAGGGAAGTTTGCAACATTAGGTGTCACGCCAAAGATCACACACTTCAAGGTGTCCAAGATGCTTGATGTAAATCTGTACATCTGTCCACCGGTTTTAATAAACAAATAGGAATATTCAATCTTAAAGACGATATGCCTTCTGCTTTTCCGAAACGACAGTACGGGTGGTCTCCAAAAACACGAAAGAAACGTACACACGAAGACATGCTAATTAAACGCAGCCCTGTTCCGCATAAAGGTTAAACGAACCAAAGAATGCGTGAATCATTCTTTGTTGTTCGAAACTTTTTCTTCGATTTGTGCAAACCTAACAAACCTCTCAGCTGCTCATTTCTGTGCATTATACAGGGGAGAAGATATATCAGCACATTTTGTGTACACACTCTTAAGACAAAAAAAACCACACCCAAATGGGAATTAGTTTTTAGCGACCTGAAGGCAGTGTGATGGATCGTTCACGAAATAGCCACGTGTGTAGAAAGCAACAAATATCAAACATTGATGAATCGCCCCATGTTTGACTGACGATCCTTTAGCTGAAACGTTTATTAGCACACGAACGCGAAAGCGACTATTCTCAATTGTTAACACATTTTGCACTTGCACAACTCAACCATCGTTTCTTAACAATTTATACCAATTGTTTGCTTTTATTTAAGAACTAATTCCGTTTTTGAACGAATGGTTTATGTAAATCCTGGATCCAACAAAGCGTTCAAAAGCTTAAGTAGCTGGTGAAGGTTAAGTGTCTGATCGTTTCCAAATATTCCTCGAAAGTAGAGAAACATGGAAGAAAGACTCTTTTCAGATCAGATTCAGATGAGGACTAAGCACTATGCAAACACGTGGAGCTTCGAGTTAACCGAGGAACCCGAAAAGGTGGACGTTCTGTAGAGCGGAGTAGGTCCTAGGATATCAGACCGGTAGAGCATTAGTCAAGACCAGAAGAACCATAATTTGAGTAGCTGAATTTTGGCAGAGTTTCAAACAAGGTTTCTAACCTAACAAAAAACCGAACTACTTTAGAGACTTAAAAATAAAATCAAAGAAACGATCATTAAAAAAAAACAGTTAAAAAATTGGATCGACTAATCATTCCGTGAACAGAACAAACCTTACTTGGAATATCTCGAGTTGAATTCAGTTAATTATGACAAATTTCAAAAATTGATTTCAAACAAGGCTTTTATTACAATTTGCCGTTCTATAAATCACTTAGGGATAAAAAATCCCCTTAAGCTCGTAAGGTCTTAATTAATCATAAATTTCGACATTCATATGTGATAAGATGGCTCTTTAGTGGACACACATTGATGTAATGTAAATAAACCCAGATATTTTCTATACCTGATTTAGATAATATCCAATATGACCGTTTACTGATACAATGAAAATTTGCGAATTTATTTCAATTAAACCCTATAGTTACTGTTAAAAATGTCATTCGTGAATGGCCAGTACTTAAGTTCTAATCGGATTGGATTAAACCGAACGTATGGCGCGGCTATGACCGCCGGCTTTGGGTGCTTGACAACCCCTGCAGTGCAACGGCAAGCTAGACCCTAGAGCAGGCGCGTAGTAGACAAGGCCGAACATGACTGAGTTTCCATTTCTTGCTGACACACTTAGCGGGCTAAGCACACACAACAGCTGTTGGTAACAAGTACCTCTCTGCTGCGTGATCCCGCGCGCGACACGACGGTAGCCGGTGGTTTTCATTGATAGTGAAACCCGCACAGAAAACATCCGCATCATCATCATCATCATCGTCGTCACTGTCGCCACCGCCGCCGCCACCTTCGCCATCAATGTAGGGCTCGCGCGCGGCCACGACCGATGATTCACAAACCCCGTCCAATGAATAATAAACAAGCGCAATACAGTAGCAGCAGCAGCAGCAAGCATCAGCAGAAGCATCGGAAACCAATGCAAACACTTCCGCTTCATTGGTCCAGGTCCAGTTTGGGACCTTTGGCTCATGTGTGTGTGTGTATGTGTGCGTTTTTTTCCTTTTTCCTCCTTCCTTCCTACCCCCACAACATACGGATTGTACTAGGATGGTGAAATGCCTTTCATCGTCCGCAATGGCGTCCCGCAAGGAACGCTTTCGCACGATTAACAAAACGCAACCCCCCATCGTATCTCGCAGCTGCGCAGCTTTTTGTTTTGTGCGGTACACCTCCGTTTGTGCGACCTTTGCCGAAAGGGAGGAGCATACCCGTCCTCGGGTGGGTCGGTTGGGAAGGTTGATTCTGGGCTGAAAAACTACAGCTCGATGGGAAATCATCTTCGATGTATGCCTTTACGGCTTCGTACGCTCCTTTTCTCACACACGGTGGTTCTCGCGTTTCCACCATTGAAGCCCCTCACTGCTTTTGATCCCTCTTCCTATTTACTTACCGCGCTTCTTCCTTCTTCTTCCGCTGGTGATGGCGTTGCGTTGCTTTCTTACAAGCGCTTTGCGTTCTTTTCGTCGCTGCTTCTACACACTATCGTACCACCGCTTGCAATACAATACAAGCTTCCGGAACTAGCAGATTATTCTTCAATCACTCGCAGTACGGCCTATCAAACAGCATCGCTGCAGTTGCGGCCACTTTTCTTCAACCCAGCAGCACCACCAGCAGCTGCACTTTCACGGTCACAAAACACTCACATACACATAGGAACACAAAACGGAGAACAGATTTTGGTCGATGGTGGAGCGAATGGACACGGGCAGTGGCACCACGAATGCGGTACTGGCGGACGGGGATTCGTTAACTTCACACTTCCGGATTGCAAAACGGCACGGCCCTTTTTTTTACCAAAGCACCCACGCGAATTTCGGACACGGACAAAATAGACACACGGGGGGAACGCCAGCAGCGGAATCAATTCCAAGCAGTACAGCTCTAGAACGCGCACACGCACAATCACACGCACTCAGGCCACAAATGTCAAACTGCCGGGCGCACTTTTTGACGTTGAGCTGTGGCCAAACTGCCGTTTTGCGGCCCATAGTTTGGCCTGTGTTTGCTTGCGATGGGATACGAATTCCTTTTGCTTGCGAAGGTGTGAACGAGAGCAACGATGCAGTTAGAACGAATTATCAAGGTGGCCATCCTTCGGCTTCGTTTGCCACTGTCGTTTCAACCTTTAAACCATGCAGTACAAACGCTCTGTATTGTTCACACTTCGATCATCCGTGCAGATTTCGAACGTTCCGTTGCGGTTGCTCTTATCTCAAAAAGGAACATGAGTAAATTAGTACAAAAAGTGTTTATTCATAACTTTTGATTCATGCACTCAAATTGTTTGGTATTTTTCTGTACTTTCTACCCATCCCACCTTCTCAGCGAGACCCCCTGCTCTGGCATGAAAATGAACTAGTTGCTATTTATCTTATCCCATCGCCAAACGGTACCATCGTCACAGACGCAAATCAGTATGTTTCCCGATCGGGAGAAGGCCGTTTGCCGAATCGGCGTAGTGCATTTCGGATGGTATAGCGTGCTGCAGCGTGGATGCACCGGATCGTCCGTGTCCAGCTCCCAGATGTACGTGCGACCGGTCTGATTCCCCAGTGCCAGATACTTCTGCCAATAGTCCAACGAGAACCGCACGAACCAAATAATACACTCGCTGTACTCGAGCGTGGTAATTATTGTGGTTACCGTTTCGTTGTTTTTCACCTCCACGTCCTCCAACCGGCCCGGTTTCCAGCAGACGATCGTGTTCTGGCACGACTTGGAAAGGACAAAATCACCCATCCATCTCACACAGTCGACGTAGTTCCGATGTATATCGCGGGTAGAGAACACGGGAAAGTGTTCATTTACCGAAGGGAATCGGGACAGATTCTTCGCCTCGTTGAAGGTGTAACTGTTGCGGATGGCTTTCTGCATCGTTTCCGTATCGAGTCGCCACATCTTGAGCGAGTGATCCATCCCGCACGACATGAACCGCGTGCCCTGAATATCGAAATCAAAGCTGAGCACCTCATCGCGATGACCTTCGACACCGCCGAACACTGCAATGCAGATGTCCGTCTTTGTGTTCCACAGTCGCAGCGAGTGATCCTTGCTGGCGGACATCAGCAGGTACGGTTCCTTCGGGTGGAACTTTACCTCATTAATGGCATGCCCGTGACCGATGTAGTACTTGTGCCCTTCGAGTGATGCAGTGTTGAACACCCGCAGGACGCCTCGAAGACCCCCGGCGGCCAGCAAAGGCGAGCCTGTTTCGACGTCATGAGACCAGGCACAGGTATAAAATACTTCTTCGTTCTAAAAAAAAAAAAGTTGTTATGAGCCGATAACTTGTATAAGTTTCTTTGGGCACTAGTGTAACTTACATCCGGATCTGCGTAGCACTGTTTCAGCGTTATCTCTCCATCGTTTTGGCACTGGTAGATGGTCACTCGATTGCTCCCAACCGTCGCAAACGTTGGCAGCTCTCCGTTCTTCAGATTGTAATTGAACAGGCAGCCAAACAGTGACTGCCCATGGTCCTCCTTTACGTAGCAGCTAAACTTAAATATTGGTTTTACCGTCTTTTGTTGCTTTTTCTTCGACCGTCTACGCTTCCGCCGGTTCATTTGGGTTTCGCTTCCGTTCGAGGTGTTATCCGTACAAGTACTGCCCATACTGGACGTTTCGTGCTAAAAAAAAAGGAATACAGTTTAATATTCATTCCATTACAATCCTCAATCTATTCAAATAACTAATAGTTACCATATCATCATCCTCTTCATCGGATGGATCGCCCGGCGTGTTGTTGACCGCTTCTTCTTTACGCGCGGGTTTCATGCTGTCGATTGTTTAGTTTCCTTTGTTCCTGATGCCGACAAACAGAGCGCCAAATTGATGGCAATGTTTGATACGTTTTCTACCAAAAGTTTATCACAACACTGTACGACCAGCACCGCTAGAACGATTGGAGGCTACTTACACGTGTGTGTAATGATAATTTCAGTGGTAGAAGCGTTTTTAATCACTAAATAAAATATTATCGCACCCCAAGCCAAAGCGCGGTGTTTGTTGTGAGGATTTGTTTCGTCGATATAGCAGTTGACAGATCATCATCGTTTTTATTTTATTTTTGACATTTTGAAATCGACCAATTCGAGCGATTTTTCATCGTGTGTCATTAGAAAACGTGAAGAAAAAGAAGATTGCAGTGTAAAAGTGTTTGGCAAGGAAACGCATAAGTTCGCTGAGAAGATAAGGAAAAACCAACTTTTCACCTTTTCGTGTTGATAAACAGGTAACAACAAACCATGGGTTCATCAAAAAAGCATAAACGAGATTCTAAAAAGCATAAACGTCGTTCGCGTTCACGTAGCCGCTCACCACGGTACGAGCGTTCGGAACGTAGCGAGGCTCCCCGTCGTTCCGATTCCTACTCCGAGGACAACGATGGCTACAACGATGCGGTCCGCCGGCACAAGAAGCACAAGCGGGAGCACAGCGAGCACAGGCATAGCCACCATGGCCGGAACTACGAGCGCACCACCCACCAGCGCGACTATCCCGAGGTGAACACCGTCGGGGATGATTCTGACAGCTCGGACTGTGTGGAGGTGCCGCTGGATGATGCGAGTGCACCACCACCACCACCACCCACCATCAGCCGCAAGTCGCCTGAACCAGATCCGGTTCCCTCTCCTCCACCGCCACCACAGGTACAGAAGCGTCGCCGTTCGCCAACACCGCCGCCCGCACCTAAGACGTCATCGTCGTCGACGCGGAAGCGCTCCATATCGCCTATTCCTTCGAACGGGGCTGGGGATGTGTTGTCCGTGGAAGAAACAAATAAACTGCGGGCTAAGCTTGGACTCCGTCCGCTAGAGGTGGGGCCATCGAAGAGACAACCGGAACTGTCTTCAAGGAGGCGTCAGAGGTCACCTTCACCACCGCCTCCACCGAAGACGTCTTCTTCCCGCAAGAGGTCTGTGTCCCCTATTCCAGACAATGGCGCGGGGGATGTGCTTTCCGTTACCGATACGAACAAGCTGCGGGCCAAGTTGGGTCTGCGTTCGCTTGAAACTTCAACCGCGAAGAAACGTACCCGGTCACCCTCTCCACCACCACCTCCGAAAGCTTCAAGTTCTTCTGCTTCCAGCAGCAAGAGGTCCGGATCGCCAATCCCAGAGAATGGTGCGGGCGATACGCTCTCGATTGAAGAAACCAACAAACTGCGAGCGAAACTCGGCCTTCGCCCGCTGGAAGTAGGCAGCGGTTCGAGATCCTCCGACAATTCCAAAGGTGGCGAACCGGAAAGAAGCACCGATAAGCTGAAGGATGATTGGGGTGAATTTTATCATAAGCCGGCCAAAAATTTGTCGGAGAAAACGCAGGAGGAAAAGATGCGCGAAAAGCTAAAGGAACGGCGGGAAAAGCGAGCGATCGAAGAAAAGCTCAAGCGCTTGAAGACACTCGGTGAGGAAGAGGATGTGGACGATCTGAAAAATTGGGTTGCGAAGACACGCGATAAGGATCGGCTCAAGAAGGAGGCGGACGAGCGGGCCCGGCTGCTGGACCAGATGGATGAGGAGCTGGTATCGGGTGGGATGGAATTAGACACTTCCGCACGGGCGGGACCATCCCGAAAAAGTGTGGCCAGTAAAGGAGCGTACCGTGATCGTGATCTGGAAGGATTGCGTGTCGAGCACGATGTAGAAGCTTTCACCGAGGGTCGACAGGTCATACTGACACTGAAGGATGCGGACGTACTGGACGAGGAGGCTGGCGATACGCTCGTGAATGTCAACATGATCGATGACGAGCGGTACAAGCGCAACGTGGAGAACCGGAAGGCGAACCCGCAGCACTATGGCTACGATGTGTACTGCCAGGATGAGGTGGATGAGTTCGGTATGCCGAAGCAGCGGGACATTCTCGGCAAATACAACGAAGAAATCGAAGGCCATCGTAAGAGCAGCTTCGTGATTGGCTCAAACGCCGAGCAGGAGGCACAGGAAAAGCGCCGTCTGCTCGAAATTAAGACCAAGCTGGAAAAGAAAAAGCTGGACTCGCTCGAAACGACACCCCTGACGCTGGTGTCGGACTACTTCACCGAGACGGAGCTTTCGTCCTTCAAGAAGCCAAAGAAGAAAATTCGGAAAATCAGACAAAAGCTAAAGGCGGACGATCTGCTCGCCTCGCTGCCGGTAGAAGAAAGTATGGCCGATTTGGGATCGCGCTCAAGACGTAACGAACGTTTGACAGGGGAGCGCTCAGCTGCGGCTTCGGAAGATCGTAAAAACATAAGGGCACGTGCAGCAGGAATATTGGTAACAGACGACACGCCGGCCCTATCGGAAGATCTGAGTTCGGTACGACTGGAGGATACGCTAGAGGATGATGAGGATCTACAGGCGGCGCTGCAGAAAGCGCGCCGCTTGAAACAGAAGGAAGCAATCATTTCCAAAGCGCTGCCGATCGATCCGGAACGGATCAAGAGCGAGATTAAGGAGGAACCGGACAGTGACGGTGAGCCTGATCATCACGGTGCGATGCTGCTCAACTCGACGGCCGAGTTTTGCCGTACGTTGGGTGACATTCCCACGTACGGAACGGCCGGTAATCGCGAGGAGGATCCGAACGAAATGATGGACTTCGAGCGGGACAGTGCAAGTGATCGCGAAGGCATGGAGTCGGATCCGGAGGAGGGTACGTCGTCACGTCGGCATCACCATGGATCACAGCACAGCGGCGCATGGAACTCGGTCAACACTGAACAGGAGCAGGAGGACAACCGCGAGTTGAAGGTGGAGGAAGTGGCAATCCTGGACGAAGAGCCAGATGTGGCACTCAGTGTGGCGGGAGCGCTAAAGTTGGCCCAATCGAAGGGTTACCTTGAGCGAGAGGAAAGCAATCGACCGAGCAATGCACGCTTCGCTCATCTGCAGGCGCAGAACTACTCCATTGAGGACAAAAACTATGGAGAGGAGAACGATAAGTACTCGAGGCGTGATCGGTATGCCGGTCCGATTACGGAGTTTAAGGAGAAGGAAACATTCAAACCGAACGTGAAGCTGGAGTACATCGATGACAACGGGCACTTGCTAACACCGAAGGAAGCTTTCCGCTATCTGTCCCACAAGTTCCACGGCAAGGGCCCGGGCAAGAACAAGGTGGAGAAGCGGTTAAAGAAAAGCGAACAAGAGGGGGTATGTTTTACAATAATGCTTTTCTACACGGACAATATGTTTTAATGAATTGTTTCTATTTTATGTTATAGCTGATGAAAAAGATGAGCTCAACCGACACACCGCTCGGTACGCTGAACATGCTGCAAGCAAAACAGAAGGAAACACAGTCCCCTTTCATTGTGCTGAGTGGAACGAAGCAGAACACAAGCATCATCAAGCAGAAACGTTAGGCGAGTCCGTGTAGTTAAATGTAACCTTCCCATGGATTATAGTGTGTTTGTGTTTTTTTTACAGGATATATCTTACTTTTCTGGCTTTCCTTTCTCGCTAGTATGCCTTCTCGAAAGGCAAATTTTAAGCAATTCCATATGAGAACAATAAAAAAAAGTGCATTAAATAAACAAGCATCCCGAATTATAGGAATGTAGAGTAAATTCTGGGAGACTCTTGTTTCCAAGCGGAGGATGCAAACGCTCGTGTATGCATTCCCCGTACAATTTTTGGTGCCGATGCGCGGAAGATGAAGCAGGAAGTTCTCCAGGAGGTTCCAATTACCACACCGTGTTCGATGACTAATTGAGGTGCCAAGGAAGAAGATGAAAAGGAAACTTTATGCTGAAAGATTTCGCTTACCTTTACTAAAAAGGGACATTTTTATTTTGTTGATTTAACCTTCTGCTTCTTTCGAAGCTTTTTGCTTACGCTTTCTTTATCTGTGGCAGTTCCTCGGCCACGTTTTTTACGCAATGCAACCCGTATGCTATAGAGCACACCAAGCAATCCGACCGCTAGCGATAGAGCAATCAGTTGTGCGGCCGTAAACCATCGTCCGTCCTGAACGGCTAACTGCATCCCAAGGACGGTATCGTGCAGCGTACAGGACGATTGATGGCTATCTTCTTTTTGGTCGTTCTTTAACCGTAGAACGCACGTTTTGCTTCCCGTGTCTAAAGGTAAGAGCATAAAGTTTTCAGACAACGAAGTTTTAAATTTATGTAATAAACTGTTACTTACATTCACACCCGCCGAACAAATCACGCTCTACATCGTCTACGAGCAGGGTTAGATTCTCAAAGGATTCGACCGGTTCGGCACCGAAAGTGATCCGGAAACCGTTTGGTTCAACGTCGAGCGCAAACTTAACACCACCATAGTTCAGCTCGGGAAGGAACAGTCGCGTTGTTCCGGGTGGTAGCCGTGGGTTGTTTATAACCAGCATGCCATGCCTTAACCGTACGCCTGCGTACCCGTTGATGAGCGATTGCAGAAAGCCTCCGGCACCGGTTATAAAATTACCAGCCCCGTCTGCACCGTCTCCATTTTCGCTCCACACATTGAACGGTGCTCGCAGATACTGTTTGTAGCTCTTGTGGAACATAGTCGCTGCTTGATCTAGCTCGTTCAGATCGAGGTGACCGATCGTGTGTATTGCCCACGTCATGGCTGGACCGTCCGGGCGTGTTACCATCGAATAGAGTCGAAGATTATTTGCTTTGGTTGATCTACGCAGGGAAGATGGAGACACCAGAATTAGAATGAGCAAAGGTAAGAATTGACAACAATTCACTTACTCCTTCATTGTAAACTCCAACGGATAGCCAAGAAGCACAACGTCCGCCTGCTTAATCGGCGTACCGAACGTGTACTCCTTATACTCCGGATGTACATCGTACTGTGCATTGTACGGCAGTGTGATACTTTTCGCAACTCGCAGGAACTGTGCGAACTCGTCGTCGGAAGCGTCCGGCAACGACTCCCGACAGTGACAGCCGACGAACGCACCGAGGAACAAATTATGTGCCGCAATCACGTTCGTGTAGATGCTGTTCGTCACATTATGATGGTCCTCGTCCGGTCCCATTATCCTACCGATGTCGAACGTATCCGTTTCGGCATTATAATCCACCCGGCTCTTCCAGAACCGGGCCGTTTCGTACACCAACCGGCAGGCATCTGACCGCAACCAATCGAGATCGCCAGTTGCATAATAGTACAACCGTACCGCGTATGCAATATCGCCCGTTATGTGGTGCTGATACTTCGGAACCTGTGGACAATGGGACGGCGTTACCTCGCGCCCCGTGTAACCCGACTCCCAGGCATACTGCCATCCTTCGTAACCGTTGCTGCGAGCATAATCCGCAACTGCTTCCGTTACGAGTGTGCGGTAGTGGAGCAGTTTACGAGCATTCTGTGGATCCAGCAAAAGGATAGGTGGAAACATCCACATTTCCGTATCCCAGAAGCTGTGGCCCTGGTACTCCGCGAGCTCTTTCCCTCCACGACCAAGCCCCGATGGGGAGAGGCCATAGAAAGGATAGCTGCCCGCTTGGAAGGACGTTTGGGATGGCAGTGAACTCGAAAGGTAGAAGGCGCTTGCTTTAATCACACGATCTAAGCGATCGTTTCCTTCTACACGAATACCGTACTTTGCCCACATTCGATCCATCTCGAGACGGTGCAGTCGTTCGTGGTCGTTCTTCCTTAACCCGTGCAGTTCGTGCTCAAGTTCTTGCCTTGAGTGGGAGAAAACTGTAAGGTAAAGAAACTCGCGATCCGTTTCCTCGGGGGTTAGTGATAATTTGCGCGGCAATTGCTGGTAAGCCACACAAACCTGATGTCCTTCCCGCTGGTACTTGGGATCTTCGACTTGCTTTGTCTTCGCGCACATGAGGAAATATTCCTCTGCTTCTACCATCAGATTGGAATGCGGTTCTTCCACAAGATCCACGCTTTTACCGCCGACCAGCCGACGAATTTCGATTTCCACCGTTTGTTTCGAGCTCAGTCTGCGAATGTGTATCCGATTCACGATCGTTTGAGCGAAATGCCTGTTGGGGTAGACTTCGTGCTGCACCCGGTAACCACCAGCTGGGTCTTCCAATGTCGTCCGAAACATGCCACGTCTCATGTCCAGTTGATAGCGGCAGTTTTTTGGATGCGCTCGTAACGATGAACAGTTTCCCAGCTGAATGTTGGCATAGTTGGGAATGCGGGCACGGTGGCTAACACCTTTGAGACCATTGTACACGCCGTTCAGATGGACGGAATCACTGTACACTACGAAACCAAGGTGTCCATTAGCTAGTGTCGGTATTACAGCTTTAGTCGGCAATCTGGAAAAAGGAGAATGGGTTAAAGATTTGTCACTGTACTTTTGTACCATAGTGCTGCTTCTCTTTTTCTTAGGATATATACTTAGTAGAATTGAAGAGGAAGTTGTAGTCATTTCCAGAAACAGCTGAGAAAGTAAACAAGCCGACGAACAGTGCAAAGTACCACATCGTTTCGGGGTGGTGTTGTGAACATCTATCTCAATCAAGTGAGCTGAGAAGCAGAATAAAAAACGAGATATCTCTAAATGCTCACTGAGAGAGATATAGCGAAGAGAGCCGCAGCTCTTCGCTCACCTTTCGCTTGTCACTGATTTGGTCATTTTAGCATGCCCTTTCTGTCACATTTTATATTCCCAACTCGCTCTTCTAGGACTGCGTTTTGCATCGATTTTTTATTTCATTCCGTTGTCATTGCACTCTCCCTCTCCTTCTTTTCACTTGCAGTTTTTGACATGTCAAATAAAACAGAAGGTGCAATGTAAACAAGTGCTTGAAACAGTGTTTATCGTCTTTTACAACAGCTTTAACAGGAACAACACATTTCGATTGAAGAGAAATAAATGAAACATGCAACGAGAACGGAGAAGGAATGGGATTGTCTTCAAATGCAGTTGATTCAAGCTTACATGGTATAGCATAAAGTACCTTTTTTAACGCCACGGCAAACTACGTTACACTGCTTCTAGACGACCCAAAAAAATCCGCTACAGTTTTCTGAGACCTGTTTTTTCTGAAAGAGCTGTCGAAATAATGTTGTTTTAGTACAAAACAAAGCATTCTGCATCAATTGCGGGTTTGTCAAATTTTCACAAAATCTTTCTATTTTTTAGCGAAACGTCAGTTTGGAGCGGTTTTTCAAACATTTTGTTTCATTCGTGCTGGTAATTTC
>KB687558.1:0-14230 GCA_000349165.1 Anopheles christyi
ATCTTACGCTGCAAACAATCTGTCATAAAATTTGTCAGCAATCTCTTTTCTAGCCGCATACTTCCAGTGCAAACAGAGTTGCGTGATGTAGCGTGCAGAGAGAGAAAGAGAGAGAGAGTTTCATCTTAAATACAGTACAAAGCCTAGGCAAGACGTTCGTGAAACGCTTGGTTTGATTTCACCCAAACTAAACTCACCAGCATCGTTAGAGTGAAATGTAACTACCGGAATGGACAGGATGGAGAGCGTACAGAAAAAAGAAACAAAAAGACAAGTGAAAAACAAAATCTTCGCACAATCGCAATGACTGGCACGATTTTCCGACCGAGTGAGTTTTCCGATTGACAGCAATGTAAAAGCGAAACCGTGAGGGAACGTTCAGCATTCTTGAATATTTTCAGTGCGCAAAACTGATGGAATTCGTACGCACGGGAAGTTGAACATCTTCGTCCGTTCGTTGCTGTATCCCAAGCAAGTGCCATTGGTGGTGGTTTGAACTTCAAACGAACGTAGAAACAGCAGAGCAGCATGAACGCAACAGAAAGGTACTATCGTTTGTATGGCCATTTAGTTGACGAACTAGAGCTTCGGCAGGGAAAGGTTCTGGCCGTACTTGAACGATGGCTAGCTTAATCATCGGTCAGTTTCTTCTGCTTTTTGTTTGCTAGTCATTCACTGCTTAGACGTTGCCAAACTGCTAAAAACGGGCCCGTCTGTCCAGCCTCATCACAATTCTTTGCGAGAAGATTAATTTGCTCCCGGGCATGCACTTGCTTCAATTTGGGTGAAAGTTATCTTTTAATTATTTCCTTGCTTTATCCTCTCATTTGCTGGGAGGATCTTTTACTAGTTCTTCACTCTAATAACTCCAAATGAACTGGTACTGTTGCAAAACGGGTTCGTAACAGGGGGCTCGAAACAGAGTGAGAGAGAGAGAGAGAGAGAGCAAAGTAGTGGAAACATGTACCAGTAACATTCCATTCTATTTCAAGCGCCTGAAGGAAGAACGAAGGCACACAGTAAGTCCGAATCGCACAAAAGTGCTACAGCATTTCGAATAAATTCGGACAGAACACACTGTACGTAGATAAGCCAGCATGATGATAATGGTGAGGGTGGTGGTGCTGGTAGTGGTAATGTTTCTTTATTGCCTCGAGGATTAGACACGATAGCAGAGTGCCGATTGCGACTTAGAGATTCCATAGAACCGCAGGAAACCAGCCTGGAAGATGGCATGGCGGTGGTAGTGCAACCTGGAAACAGGGGCGTTTAATGTGTACTGGGTGAGCTAGCAACCCCGAAACGTTTGCAAGTGTCCGTATCTCGTCTGATTGACGCCTTTGGCTTTAATCAGGAAGTGTTGAGGATCAAGTTCGAAGGAGAGCAAAAGATACGCTTTCCGGACTGGATTCCGGTCACTGGCGTTGTCTTTCCGAACAGCACTGATGTAGCTGAAACGGTTCACATACGGCTAGAGACACCTCGTGGCAGTCAAGTTGCAAAAGTTTGTACTGATAAGGGAGTACTGAATTTGATTGGCCTATAATAGGGTTAGTGAACGGGTGTGCCATGATTTGCCATGCTAAAATTGTCAGTGGAAGTGAAATTTTGTGCAATCCAGGATTTGAATTCCAATCAGACACTGCTGACAGCAACTAGCTGTGGGACTAGGTTGAGAACTGCACAAATCCGTATTTAAAAGAATCACTATAGAACATCCCTTTGATTAACTTGTTGATGAAGAAGTAGATTTGATTGGATGAGGTTTATAATAAAAGACACAATTTGTATGAAGATGGGGATGGGGTTGCTCATATCAAACATGTATTAACCATACTCAATTTAGGCTAAACTGGACCGTATAGTGTTCGAATGTCTAACACAAAACCCCCAAAATATTAAAAATGAAATGGTACAAACTTTGCATCGCTTCATTGTTCTGTTTTACAGCCTTGGCAAGCAAACCGTCCAATCAAATGTAATCACAAAGATTACTGTCCAGATAAAAAGCTGCTCGATTGGTTAAACATTTTATTATTTTTCTGTAAAAATGGTACAACCGATCCCAAATCGATCGCTCCTTCCCAACAATGCTCTTATATTTCTCCATTGGTGGATGCACAAACGAAATGGATTCCAGCTGTTCAATGTTCGATTGATAGTCATAATCATGTACGACACGGTGGGGTGGAACGATAGCTTCAAAGCGTTTGTGTGAACAGTTGTCCCTGACGAAATCGGCCATAAACCTATTGGGTTCATGTTTTATATCGATACATGCGAAGATGTTTCTGCGAAATGATTTCTACGGTGCTATATTGAAGAATGCTGAGCGCTTTCGACGAACCCCCCCACCCCCCACCGTACCGCATCGGTTCACTTTCGGGTCACGCGGTATGGTAAAATTGGATATTTGCAAAAACGGGCCCGAGAGCGATGCAGAAGATGAACAAAATGAAAAAAAAGGAAAACACGACCGTGGTGGAAGGATACGTCAAAAAGCGTAAAAGCATCGTCAATCATTTGCGCTACGGTGGCTCGCAAGTTTTCAGCTGCAGGCAGACTGCGGGATCGTGAGTACTAACACATTGGGCACTACTCTAGTGTGCGCCGGTCTGAGTAGCGGGTACCAGTTTCGTAAAATATTCCTCCATTTCTTCAACTTGACAAGTACAAAGCGAACGTTTTATCATCGAGGGCGAAACGAGAGTGGAAACCCGAAAGACCCTCTCGATGCTTCTTCATATAAAAATGTATAAACTGCAATGATTTTTTGTATGTTTTTTGCTGCGAGATGCTGGCAGTCGACCCTTGTATGCTTGAAGTACGAAAACTTTCGTTCTTTGCGAGAATAATTTGTTCTTTCAACTGACTTAGTTTGTACCTTGCTAAATTTTCATGAACATTATTATAAGACAACTTATTTTTGAATAATAATACAATTGAATTGAAGAGGCAATTTATGGTTAAATTGCTTAAATAATTAATAATTATAAATAACAAAAATCCCAAGTCACGTGGACGTTGTTAGATAAAAGAGCATGCAGACTTAAATTTTTGGTAAACGCTGACACCTTCCCTTAGATGGCTCGTTGCGGTTTGACACGAAACCGATTGTCCTATTTTCGAGATCGTCATTTGAGCTTTTTTGTTGCTCAGCTCGTTTTCACATTCGACCCGCCACTGGATGACGAAATGGCACTCCATCTTGCCCCATCTTGCAAGACTGGTTCAACACCACCAAAGCAAAGAATACACTCTACCGCGACAGTGTTCCGAAACAGACAGCTCGGTTGGTTTACTCAATCGAGTGTGAAATCATATTTGCTAAACTTCGTCCTATGAGCCAGAGCCAACCAAACAGAATTTCGTCACATTCCTTGCACAATCCCACAAAGCACAGGTAATTTCGTTTTTCGACTGCTTCTCTGTGCCTTGCCTTGTTGTTGGGAGACCCTGCTTGGCCCAGCTAGCGATGAATCGAAGAGCATCTCTTACGAGCGTTTGTGAAACTTTTCTCATATCGTTTTCTATTTGCACCAGCTCACCGTCAAATGGAGGACACGAATAAAAAAGTGCATACACTGGGAGGTGGATTGGTGTAACGATACCCGGTGCATCGTCCAAACTGTCACTCCCTTGACACCGATGGAGTTAACTTTTCGTTACGATTGGAGTCGATCGTTTTTTTTTTCTCTCCCTCTGTGTAGCAAGTTTTAACAGTGCCAGTGATGTTGGGTAACTTTTAGTTTTTGGAAATCAGGTGGAAAAGTGGTCCAGAGTAAAAAAAAGGAACAACAAAAAAACAATGAAAGGATAACTGCTTTTTAATCGTAACAGCCCCTCGATTTTAAGCTGAATATTGACGAAATTTTAACAACTGTGATAATAGCAAATGGTGGTGACCCTTTACACTTCCCAATGAATCCTCATACTTGTATTGGCAGAATGGAAGAAGGTGAATCCTCTTATGTGGTCATTGTAAACTGTTTGCAGTTGGTTTAGCAAGTGATACGTGGAGGTAGAGGAATGAATTTAAATTATATACTAACTACTTTACTTTAAGAAATCAGGATAATCTTATGAAAATGAGAAAGGTTTTGTGTTATTTCTGAGTTTCAATAACTTATTGATCTTTTTATTTTCTATTCTGTCTTCCAACTTATACTTGAAAGGTTTTTTGATCGATAATACTGCAACTACGAATTATTGTTAGTAATTAAAAAGTTTAACAAAAACCCTTGATTGCTTAGAAAATTTTTGAAAAGGCAACTTTTAACATTGAAAATCCACTTTGAACATCAGTTTGAACAGCCACTTAACTACACGTCACGAAGTTTCGTCGCGGAAAAGGTAAAGCTTTGCATAGCTTGAATAATATAACCAGCAAAAACATTGAATCCTGACTACGGTGCACCAGGTGGCTTGTGTAAGGTACAGAGAGCAGAATGAATGGTTGGAAATGGGCTCATTATTTTAATGGCTTCGATTACGGGGCTCAAGCACTTTGAAAGCGCTGATCGCTGTTACCGTAAGATGGTGCGGCACTCGCGCCACCATTTACTTACCATGATTTACCGTCAAATGATTTAATTCTCGTCGAGGGTGGTCGAGGACATTAGACGAAAGCTGATTTCAAGCATCATTTGATAGTCTAGTACTTTGTAAAATTTAATTCAAATAGAAGAAACATTCAGTTTAACACTAAGCTGCATAAAGTGTACAAGTTATCCTAAATCAGTCTAACTTGCTAAATTTTGTAAACTAAGGTACATTATAAAATTGCAGTTGCAGCCACCAATGTAGATCTCAAAATTGTAACATATAGAACTACATGGTGAAAGTGAGCTAGCATACTCCATAGAAAAACGTGGAACAACCAAACTCGAAACCATCCACTGACCAAGATTTTGACTACATTTACCTCTCAGGATAAAAACCTACATTTAAAAAAAAAAAAACAGATTCCAAACATCCTAAAACCATCTGCTAGTAAGCAGCAGATAATATCAATGAGACGCAGATGAAAGCAGTATTTGAACAGATGCATTCCGTCCCAGTCTCTTCCACACGAAATGAAATGCATAATCTCTGCCAGACTGAAAGCAAAAAGTAATTCCGAACAAAAAAACAAGCCTTATCCCAGTATCGTGGCTAGCTCACGCCTGCACGCTTGCCCCTATACCAGATACAACTTTCTTCCGTTGTTACGATGCGCTGTGACTTTTATGAATTTTAAATTAGCTTGATAATCTGGCATTTGTCGGCTTATGGTTATGAACACGGGAACACGGCAGGAATGCAACTGCACCATCGCAAAAATCAGGAAACATAGGATTGCAATCTTGCAGTCACGGCAAGAGAGGGGAGAGGGGGAGGCAGGGAACGTGAATAAAGTCTTGCAGAAGTAAGAAACTCATGTATAAGAAAATCTTTTGATGCCACCACAAGCAATGCGCTGCACTGCACGAGGATGAAAGCAAAGTCTCCCGCACTTGGTGGACTTTCTTTCCGCCACAGGATTCTTTTGTAGAGAACTTTCCTGCACGGGTGATACCCCACTGTCAAGGAACTACGACAGCGGTGCTCTTAGTCATGCCCGATTCAAGCACGGTTACTTCCACTTCTCAAGATTTCCACTCCAGGGCTGATTGTTTCAAAACACTGCAGATGCTAAATGCAGAAGCTCGCTGTCGTAAATTTAGATGCAGTTGCTTGAGCTGAAAGCCGTGTAACTTTAATGGGATTCCGAGCAAAGATTTTCATGCGTCTATTTCAAATCAGACAACTCTATGTAGGTACTGCCAGACTGGAACAAACTATGAATTGTATCATCCTGACTAATGTGTTTTTTTAGAATGTAAAATGAAGAAATAATTAGTATAGGAACCGTGCAAAATGTACATGTGCAACTCAAGTTGAAAGTTTATGCACTTTTCAGCATTTTTCTACATTTTATTTTACACGAATACTGTTCGACAGCTTGTTTTTTTTTTCTCGACCTTTAATGAACGTTTGTCATGAGACATCTTTAAGCATAGCACCGACAAAAAATATTGTTCAACACTCACTGCCTCAAACTGACAATCGGTAGCGCGAGAAGTGGTGGTGGTTGTGTGATACTTTTGGAAACTGAATGAACTCCAAATTACACATATTCCGCTGCTATCTGATTCTCATTTCCGGCTGTCTCGTTCATCATGGGTAGTTTGCTCAACTGCTACTACAGACTGCTGCATCTTTGTCAACTAAACTTTTCCACGTGAAAGCTGTGTTGCGTTCACACAAATGAATCAAGAATTACATGTAGGAAACGTCTAGTTGCAATCATGTTGGTGAAAGCACTTCATTTACGATGAATACCACATGAATGTTGTTGGAGTTTACAATTCAATGCAGTGAAACTTTTTCAACCAAATGTAATACAAACTGTAATAAGTTTGACAAAAAAAAAACGAGTTAACAAAATTGACCATTCTATTGAACAGTTAGAACATTAATTTCAGTTTTGATGCATACGACTAATATTTCCGAACTGTATAAGTGTGATAGCATAAATGCCTAAAAGCTTATGTTAAGTATTATTGAAATAGTGCTTAAATTATCTCAAATCGACGAAGTTAAAGGTATATAAAATACCTCCCAAATCAAATTAAGATGAAAAGGTATACAATCTTTAAGAAATAGATAAGACCGACTGAAAACTAATATTAATTATTCACTATTAGTATGCACTTTCAGCGATCAATGTTTCGTACCACCAAAACTGCACTTTTAAAGCAGTTTCACAAAGCAAATGCTTAGTGATCACGTTTTTGAAAACCGTTCATCAGCTGAAATTTAATGAACCATACCTTTATTCGAGCTTTTTGTTCAATGTTTCTGTCCCGTTTCTCTTTTTGGTCACAACCCACTGCCAAACCCCGCCATCGCACCATCACACACTTTCCACAAACGAACTCAAACAAGCGCATCGATAGCATAGTATTTCGATATTTTTCGCCGAATCGATGCCGCAATGAAAAGAGATTAAAATCGGTAATTTAATTATGACGAATTTTTAGTTCTTTTTATATGGATAGACAACAACGGAAGGGAAAAAAAAAAAACACCGTGTACTACACACTAATAATCGCTCCGATGTAGGCAATCGATTGGTATTTTGAATAAATGCATCCCTCGCACCGTTCGGCCGGACAACACGTTGAGGTCCAGCATAAAAAAAACCAGCACCCTTTATTGCTATTGCTACATCCACTCCCACACATGTGATGGCAGAGTGAGAGGGAACGAACAACAGCACAATAAAAAGCTACCCATTAGGTCATGAGTGAATTGAGATGGCGAAAGGAGGCGTTTGAGATTGTGTGTATGTGTATGCAATGGGTTTATCATGATGGAAAATTTAAACGATTATCGATTGCCTGGGAAAGCGGCAAATTGGATTAATGGGTATTGTACGGTCATTGAAAAGGAGTGAGCCAAATTACATCGCCCGCGCAGGTACCGGAGGAACGTAAGCTTTGATGAAAATTATAAAACAATCACCAGATAGCCAATGCTGTGAAATCATTATGTGCAGGTATGAATGCAATTCGACTGTATTTATTTTGTATGAAAATACTTTTAATATGCCTTAGTATTATTTATCTCAACTCATGGAAACTAAGGCTTTGCACTGTAGCTTGTTTTTTTTCTAGAAATGTCTGAAAGTATCAAAATTTCGCAAACCATAAGTTTTGTTTTTTTCTGCTTTCTTTTCGGAAAAGCAATTAGAAATATTTCGTCTTAACCCCATCCATCACTGTGCAACATTTTTTGGCTTATTTTTAAATGAATGAAATTTCAACTCGTGCCGAGGTTCTGGTTGGTTGTCTGAGGCCACTGTTGCTGTTTTTTTTATCATGGTTTTGCAGTAATTTAGTGGCCGTTTGCACGGAGAAAATCTGCTAGAAGGTTTGGCTGCCAGCCCACACGCTACACCCCCAGTGGAGTAAATTTTGCTCCTCCGCCACATAAATCTCCGCCGGCAAAACGGGACGGCAAAAGGTTTAGCACCTGTTTCCATTCCACGAACCTTCCGTGCGCGAAAAATCTAAAAGCATGCTGAAAAGGTTTATCAACAGCCGCCAGCAACATCCAATCCTTTTCAAAATAATCCCACTCTTCCGTTTTCGGCACCATTGGCACCGCTTGATGCTTGAGGTTGTTGGGTGAGCGTTTGAGAGAAGCGGATCAAATCGTTCATACCGTCATAGGGAATGGTGAAAGCATACTTTCTAACCTCATAAAATTTATCAACTCGAAGCAAACCCGACGCTGTTGGATTCGTCTTCGTCGTTGATGGTAGAGTGTTAGTGCGTTATTTTGCTTTTGTTTCTGTTGATGAATGCCGAATCCCAAGCGATTTTACCTTCGTTCCACTAGAATAAACTGGCCACGATTATACCACCACAATATTTTACAAATAAATGTATGTTGGGTATCTTAATGAGTGCCAAAATTGGGACGTGCGATAAATAACTCTGTGTGGGAAATACAAGCGTATTCGTCGTAAATACAGACTTTTGTTTTGCCTTGATCTAATTGCTTGCTTTAAACGAGTTAATGTAAAAGAAATGGCAGAAAAATCTGTTCACGCTTCATATAAAGCTCTGTTCAATCATTACATCGCGAACGTGGAACAATAACTTCACAAATAAATCATGTTTCCTGATAAATCCACAATTTGGTGCAAAACACCAAATAAATCATATACAATTTCCCACTTCTATCGCTGAAGTCATGTGACGTTTACGACTGCATGTTCGCTAGAATTCACAAATCGAGAAGATAATATGAATGTTTCCAATATCAGCACATTGTTATTGTTTTAATGTGTCAGTTACCGCAATAAGAATAATTTATTGTCATTTTTCCTCTTCATATTACGTCGTAAACTAAACAATTTTCACAGATTTTCGCGTCACTCGCTGGGCACAATAAAACCCTCCATATGGAATATTATTAAAACTCTGGCATACCAATCACTACTGTGCACCTTATGCTAACGATATTCTTCCTCGCGTTAGTGGATACTTGCCAAAGATGGATGGCTAAAAAGCTGTAGAGAACAGAAGGGATTTGAAAACGACAGCACAGTGCAAATCTTTGATGAAAGATGAAACTGAGATGAATGCAAAAAAGTAGCAAAATGGGAAACCACTTTGAATACACAGACGATAGAATGATGGCGTTGAGTAAAGCGGATCGCAAAAGATTCGAGATGGATTGCCCAAGTTGATTGAAAAATATCAGATAAACTACACTACACCCGGCATTGGTCGGTAGCTGAAACACATTATTCCGAGCGAAACCGAATAGGCAAACCGAGTACCGTTTTTTTTTTTTCATTTCCGCCATTCAGTTTCGAAATGGAAAAGTCGATTTTCATTTTTTGTTTGTCACCCATTTTGTCCTTTGGCAAGTTTGGAAATAACTAAGAATTGTCCAAACGGAATGTTGACCATAGTTATTTTTCATGATCTTTTTATCCCAAGGCTAGGATTGATGATAGTAGGTCGTATTTTAGTAATTAAGTTATGAACAGCGTAATTCCACACATTTCACAATGAAGCACGTTTTTCACATAGATTTGTTCCCACAAAGCTTTTTTATAAATACTTATTGTGTTTATTTAAAAAAAATTTTGAAATGTAAAATTATATTTTTAGACATTTTTCTATTTCTGTTTATGTTATGTTGTTATGTTTTATGTTTTAATTTGTTAAAAATAAGCGATGATTGAAAACAAACCCATGTCCGCCGTTTTTTTTTTAATAAACAGTACTATACTATCAGTAAATCAATTTAAAAATGTCAACTTATTATCATCATGGAGCTGAAAAAAAGTTAATAAAAACAATTATTTCAGCTATTGTTGATAATAGATAATAGACCTGGAAGTGAAATATCAAAAGCAAGTTACTTCATTCAAATTGTTATACACCTCTGCCGCATGCTATACCATCCTACCGGCTATTCCCCGATGGTTGCGACAAACGGAACCGCCCAAGAAGTTGACCATTAACCTTGGACATAAAGACATGCACCCGAGGTAAGAGAAATAACTGCCAGATGCCGTTGCCGTTGGAAGGTCTTGCGTCAATAAATTAATATTCAACTAACAGCAGTTGTTTATGTGAGTTAGTGAATAGTTGTCATTACTTAAGCTAACACCGTTTTGCCATTTTCCTGAAGGATTCCATCGGTTCTGAAACCCGTGAGCTGGACAAGGCCCTCACGACCACCGAAACCGCACGTATGCACAGACCAACACGCGAGTAGCTAAAGTCTTTACCGTCCTTGGTCGTAAACAACTAAACTCCAACACACCAGCAACCGTTCCTTCCGAAAGCCTTCCCCAAAACATGCTTCAGTACAGCTTTGCCGTACAACTTGCGAAGCGGTTAATAATTGAAACAATCTTGTTAACAATGCTGCTCCAACGAAACGAACCTGGTCTCGTCGATGAGGCCATAGTGCGTTGGCAATACAAAGATTCCTTGTCACTTCTAGATGCCTTCACCTTCATTGCGAACCACTCCCACCCTCCTTCATGGTCTCACATTTTACATACCGACCAGTGAGGTTTTACATACGCCGACCATATCCACGGGAGACGTGTGTGAGAGCACATTGCAAAATTCAAATCAATTAACCCAGAGTAAATATGCTCGCGCCGAATGGGACGTTAATTTTGGCATGCATAATGGATGCCAGCAGCGAAAGGAGGGTTGGCCGGAAGATTCAAGCGCTTTTGCTACCAAACCGGGGAAGCATAGGTAATAGCCATCATGAAGTCAGTGGAAAGTGTAGTATATAAATTAAATTCTAACATACGCACTGAAGCAAGTGCTTCCGTTTAAAGCCAAATTAAACTTTCATCATCGGCAAGCATGATGGCTGATGGGAGTGCAAGAATTGAATTTTACATCACATTGCACGAGGTGATTGAGTAATCGCGTTTATGACATTAACCACTTTAAGAAAAAAAAGTTGTAATAAATTGGCAAAAATAGTACAGTGCTTTAAGCTGTAATCTAAGTCGTTTTGCTTTAATAATATGAATATTTTTTCATCCAAACAACTGATAGTTTTTGATAATTTACAGGGCAAAAAGAAATAACGACACTAGAGTGAAGCTTCATTTATTATGAATAGTTTATCATAGCTCTTCGGCACACAAACTCATATACACACACACACACTGCATCAAGAATGCTTGGCGATGAGTCCATCGCATGGATTGCAATTTCCATTTCCTTAAGGACATGCAGCTTGATGGTGCCATGATGAATGGAACCACTTCTTGAGTGGAGTAACCAAATGCGAAACTACGTTAGGCAAAATGATCGTCAGGTGGCACTCCAGATGATATGGCAGACATAACCGGATGGATATAAACTTCCTTCTCCATCCCACAGCCAGCAGTATCATTCCGGAGGGGCATTTCGCGAGGCTTATCCCAGGGTTATGCTTTTCAGCGCCCGCTTTTCCCAGCCGGAGGGGAGACACAAAGTTTTACGATGAATTATGAAACCTGCTAACAGCATTGCGAGGTTAAGTGAAGAAAAGTTGTGTGTGTGTGTTTTTTTTTGTGCATCTGTGTCGCCACATTCCACCGTCAGGTATGCCCACCTGACCCAGTCAGGTTCGTGTGTCAGACAGGCACATCCATTTCTCATCACAACGACCGGAAACCTGGGTTCCTGGTTGTGAAGCCAAGATGAACCTGTGGCTTCCCGGGATCACTCTACCACTGTGAACAAGCTCGCGCAAACGTATGCATAAGGATATATTGTGACAGGTGAAGAATCATCATCATCACTCCTACACGCGTCTATCTTGAGAATGACACTTTTACGTGTTTTGTTAGAGCCGGGATGTGGCCTTTTTTCGTGACACCGCGATATCCAGGGCATCACTTTACGGTTTGTGTTCACGCAGCATCACGGTAGTGTCGGAATCATTGAGAATAATAATTTTGAAGTGCTTTCATCGGGACGGGTGAAGAATGTATCTGCTAAAATCCACCCTGTATGAATGACATGCAATGGTGTGGCGGTCAACAGGTACAAAGCTCTTCATTGAAGAAAAGAATACTCGTAAACTATTTGTTTCTTGTCCTTCAAATGGATGAAATGAAAGGGCATTTAATTTTGTGTGTATTGTATACATACACAACTATAAATATATGAAGAAGAAAAGTCGTTTCTTCTGATTAAAAAAACGGAAAAATGGTTTGAGCCCAATTAACAAAATATTTTCTGTTACGCTTCATAGGAAAAATGTGAAACGCCTTTTTTCACCTCTAATAAAGCAATCTCAAACCTTTGATGAAAGCTCTCCAAAAAACAATCTAAACAAAGACACTCTGAGTGTCAACCTGCTTAATCTTAATTTCTCTTACGAAGAGATCATTAACCCTTTTGCAAAGACTCGAACTAAAACAATCCCAAGCAAAGTGCCTGGCCAGGGGAGCTCCTCGTTTATGTACCGTTAAGAGTGCGTAAATATAAATTGTCAAGATTAACTTTCCCATTATCCCCGTTTGCCTTCGATCGTGTCCCGTGGGCGATTATCCAAACGAAGAAATTAGAACCCTCGGTGCAAAGAAAGCGCCGTTTCCACGTTACCTACCACGTAGCAGTTGTGCTCAACCCATTACCAAGTTGTAGTACCATCCTATTTTTGCGCGGGGTCAAATTCGACAGTCGTAAAAATTTAAAACTCCGATTTAGCTCACGGTGTTTAATCGACTTTATGCGACTTCCTTCCTTGTGATTTGGAAGGTTTTGACAGACATCTGAACAGAAATTGTTTCGAGTGCCAACTCTTTGATAATTTGTGGTAATTTAATTATTTTTTGTTCCATCTTTTCCTTGCTCTACCGGATACTAGCCAGTACTGGTTTGTTCCTTTATTTAATTACTTTTACGGAAGAAAGGTGTTTCTTAGTTTATTTCCGCATAGGGTGAGTAGTTTGGATGACATTATACTTTTTGGTGAACCTTAGTTTTTTGCGAATTAAACCGTTAAAGTGTTCAAAGCTATCAATCTTTTTTTCTCTCACTTTTCGTACCCTTGGTTATTTAATGATCAAAATAAAGCTCCATGCAAAACGCATCAAATTATCCATCAAACAGGTAATATTTATGGTAGTTATTTGTGAGGATTTTATTAAGAAAATTAAAATAAACTTTTCTAATAAATAAATTGTTACTTCTTGTTAAATTGAAAACAATCTCGAAGATAACTTAGAGCAAAGCAAGTAATATCAGTAAAAATCGTTTAGATTCCCGCCTTATCGATTGGATGTAATCACTATCGACTGATCGGTCTTGTTTTCCAGTAAGAAGAGTCAAATGTATTTGTATATGAATAACATACTACGAAATAACAACTACAGCGGGTGAAACATAGATTGTTTTCCTATGCTGAACTTCTTTTCATCGCATAAGGAATGAAGCACACACATAATTTCAATTCTTAAATTCTAAACAATGACAATTATTGCATCATTTCAATACAGTCAAACAAAGCTGCTCTGTATACAGCTAGACAAATTTACACGATTCGAACCGAGTAAGTAAGACAGTAAGACCATTTTCCATTTCACGCGGTTTCACTTTCTAATAAATCTTGTAACAACTCATTTTTCTTCCATTCTTTCCCACAGCAATGCTTTAAAAGCTTTTTTTCCCACCCATTGCTTGCGTCAATGTCAGCTTTAGAGCCGTCAGGTAAACTCTGTTCATGACTGTCGCTGAGTCTTTTGGTATTTTCCCTTAATTCCACGGAGCATCTAAAAGCTGGATCAAACAAGAAAATCTAGGTTAAAAGGTGCAGGCAAGGAAAACGATCTGCTTGAAAGAAAAAGTTCTTCTACCAGAGCTGTGGTACAGCTGAGAAGCACAGGGGAAGCAAAATGGGAATCACGAATGGCAATAGGTGTACCTTGGCAACGTCAACAAGTTCTCAATCAATCATTGTTGGCCAAGTGTGTGATAAGCTTTTTTCGTCCAATTTCTTTAGCTACCTGACGACACTGGGCGTAAGCATCCCACTTCACTTCAACACGTTCGGTTGATTCATTCATCAAACACGGAGCAACAAACTGACAAACGAGCAAACGAACGAATATTGGAAGGGTCGCAATGAACATTGCGCGCGGATTCCCCCCCCCCCC
>KB687569.1:0-14441 GCA_000349165.1 Anopheles christyi
ATTGATCCTTGATAGATGGTCATAAGTTTTTTTTTTTGTTTCCAAAAAATACAATGTCCGGTTTGGTGCCTTTGATTTCCCTTTATTTTATGATGTTTCCCTGATGTGTATTATCTATTTTTTTCGGTTTATTCTATTATTATTGTAGTAATGTTTCAGCAATGCGTTGCTGAACATTTTGCTCAAGAATATCCCTTTGGTGTTAATTGTCACAACTCGAATCCAGTATACGTTTTAATTAATTTATTTGTACTCGATCTGTACGTGGAAATAGTATAGAATTACAATTAAAAATAGAGATTAAACACTCTGGATGCTTAGTAAAATATTTAGAAAAGGCCCAATACTATAGCATTAGCAGCAGATGTCAGAAAAATTCATGAATCGAATTCATGAATCTTTAAACCCGGAAAATAATTTCAGAAATATCATTGAATATTAACGTTTTCTAATCAATAAGATTGTTTTTATTTCAGTTCAATCCGGACGAGCACAAACTTAATCGGGGTACACAGTGGCATTACTTCCGCTAGGTAAACCCCAAAAAAAAAAAACACACATTAAACTAGCCATGAATTGTTAAAAGCCATGCGACCCTTACCGTACGCGGAACCCCGCCGGATAATCTGTTGACATTTAATAAGCAATAAATATTCTCCATCAAGTTATCTTTTCATCGTACCGTTAAATACTACAGCCTACATCCATCGGCTAAGGTCACCACTGGGCTACTAGCAAGCGTTTGCAATCATACATGTGTACATGTATCGCTGCCGGTAAAAAAAAAGACTACCAGCACTACTGTACTACCCGGTGGCCGTGAGGTGTACGGTACACTTCGGAAAAGTGCTCTAATTTACTCACATCCGGCGGTGGAAGGGGGCAGCGTACTTTTACAGTACCACCGTCCCACCGGAAGTTCTTTGAAAACGTAAATTGCTTTCTACTTACGCTGCCGCACTCGTCGCTAACGTGCACAACGAGCTTTCACAAAGGGTCTCCGGTACAGCTTAGAAGAAGTGTGTTGTGTGTGTGTGTTTTTAGGAAGCGATGGATGAAAGGCATGTAAGCTGTTTGATATAATTATTCAAGCACACCGACGGCTAGCTGAAATTACAACCGAGTGCTTTGAAGAGCACGGAATGATTGTTCTACAGTGGCTCATTAATGGGCTTCATTAATACGAAGTCATGCATTTTAATTCCTTCGGGAAAGCTTTCCGATGTTAAGACCAGACTGTACTGGCAGTACCGGTTGCTAAGTGAGATGATGTAGCGAAACTGTTATATTGTACGGAGGAAAGAGAGAAAGTGAAAAAGCAAGAAAGATCGAGAGAGAGAGAACTAGAGGTGCATTTTAAAAGTAGAACGAATGTGACGCTAGCAACGCATGCTAAAGCTGGAAACGAAACACACTATGTGCATTGCACGAGCTAATGCAGAACGAATGCAATTCGATTACTTGACACCTGCTAGGCCTGAATCGATAAATGCTCCCGCCAACATTCGAACAAGCTGAGAATGTAATTCTTCATTCCATTTCAGTAGCAGGAAAGAAATGAAACTATTCGTTTTGGCTAGTTTTGTTTGCTGCTTTGGCCGATTAGCCCAGGCCCAGCTACGTCAAGTGGGAGGAAAAGATGTCTCAGTACGTCAGTATCCGTTTGTGGCGGCGATTGCTTATGAACGGCAGCTTAACATAGGCAATGGGGCAATCATTACACCGAGCTGGATTATAACCTCTGCCAGTGCTGTCTCCACCCTGCCGGATGGTAGCTACGATGTTGCATTAGGCACGAGTGACTTCTACAGTGTCGCCAACTGGTACCAGGTGCAGCAAATTTTCCGCCATCCAGAATTTGTCGGCTGGGACTATAATATAGCGCTGATACAGATTCGCGGCAGAATTGTGTTCAGTGACACTATACAGCCAATCACGATTGGTAGCTCCTTTCCGGATGCGATAGAAGCGACGATGCTTTCCTACGGCAAGAATGAGCACGAGACGACACATTTGCGTAGCGCAACGTATACACTGATCTCGGACAACGTGGACTGTGTGCGGCTGCTCGATGAGTACAGGGCAAAGGAGGTGATCTGGCAGCAGCATGGTTTCTGCTTGATACCACCGCCAGGGACGGAGCAGGGCCAGTGGTTCAATGATGCGGGTGCACCGCTGGTAACTAATGGCCAGCTGTACGCAGTGTTTGCCTTTGCCGAGCACGAGGGAGGAACGAATGAGGGATCGGTGGCAACACGGGTTGCCAGCTTTGCGGGCTGGATTCAGACGACCATGTTTAAGAATAGCTGAGAGAGGTCCACGTCAAGCCGGTGGGTGTCTTTCATTACAATTGATTTAATAGTGTGTGAATTTAATGTGAATATTGAGATTGTACTATGAGGGAGGTTGTTAATAAAAATTTCTACCGAAGCCCTTATCTTACACAATCGATTATTATTTCAAGTCATTTATTCAATTACAAGTCTTCAGAATAACGAAGTTCAACGGAGCATTTCAAGATTGTATTTAAAAAACGTCTTATCAGTATTATGGTTGAATTTAGATCAACCAGTTATGACAGGGTCTATGGAAATGTTTTGGCAACATTTGTTGCATGTTGATAAGACGAGAAAGGTATTTTTATTAGAATAACTCGAAACCAATGTTTAAAAAAATGTTCCTGCTACAAATAAACATGAAACCAATCGCTTTGTTTCTCAGGCAACAACACTGTTCCCGTTGCATGAATTTGACATTTCATCCATTGCTTAATCTTCAACACTCCCTCTGTCGGAAAGTATTAATACCACCATGCAGCATATGAAGACTGGATGTTTATTTTTCTTGTTTCAAATGTATTTACAGTGTAGGTTATTTGCTGTGAGGTAAAATTAACTTCCCCCACCCCACCTTCGCCCTCAATCATATGCTGCCATTTTAGAGTGAATCCAGTCCAAAAAGGAGGTAACACGCGTACCAACCGATCCCTCATTGACTCCTCCCTCGTCTTCTGAAAACGCAAACAGGCCGTACAGTTTGCCGGACGCAACAATCGGTGCACCGGCATCGTTAAACCACTGGCCCTGCTCAGTACCGGGCACCGGACGCACACAGAACCCACGCTGCTCGATGACCATCGACTGTGCTAAACCATCGGTCAGGAAGCTCACACACTCGTCATTGGTAGACAGTGTGTACGTTGCCTCGCGCAGATGCTGCGTGCTGTCTTCATTGTTGCCGTACGAAAGCATCGTCACTTCCAGCTGATCCACAACAGTGTCCGCCAAATCGATCGGTTTCACCGTATCGCTGTACTGGATCGGTCCTTTCAGGTGTATCAGGGCAATGTTGTAGTCCCAGCCGATGAACTCGGGATGCTTGTGAATGGCGAGCACCTCGTACCAATCGCCCGTACCCATGAAGGTGTCGGCACCGACCTGCACATCGAACAGTGCGTCTTGTGGAGCGTACACGGCACTGGCAGACGTTAGGATCCATCGTGGTGCAATGATCGCACCATTGCCGACGAGTCTCCGTGCGAATGCTATTGCTGCCATGAACGGGTACTGTTGGATTGATGCATCTTTACCACCGATCTGACGTGTCTGGGCTTGTACTGGCCCTGAATGTTGGATGGCGATCACAAACAGCAACACTAGCGTTAACTTCATTTTCTTTATCTCGCGAGAGCCGGCATTCCCGTTTGGGTGGAGCAACATTTATAGTAATATGCATTGTTTACATTTAAATTGGTGAACGGTTTAAGTTTAAAAAATCGATTAGTGAATATTTTGATTAGTGAATTGGTTTGTGCTCGAACAAATATGTTTAGTTCACGTGACGTTACGCTTGACGTTAGAGTGTTTGATGTAGTAATACATTATAAAATTAAATTTTTAAGATACGCCGTGAGATTTTACTTTTTCAACAACGTGTTTTCCCACACAGCGCGTGTTTTTTTGTTTGATTTGTCAGCAAACGATCAAATTTCTGCAGTTGGAAAATCTTGTATTAAAAGATTTAAAACATTTAATCAAAGTTAGTATGATGATACGTTGTAATGCTAGTTATTTGGGGCGTTCAAATGTCTCATTTCCTCTAATCCTCATAGCGAATTCATACTAATGTAGATATAACATTGTATTAAATTCTGACAAATTAAAGGAAGCTCAAATATGCAATGGTATTTGCTAACCTATTCGGATACGTTTAAAGACAAGTTATTGGAATTTATTTATGTAATCTACAACGTTTGTTTATGGGATCTAGTTCTAGTTTAATTCTTCCAACCATCACTATACTCCCATTGTTTCATAAATCCATTCAAGGAACGAGCTCACACTTGTACCGACCGATCCAACATTAACTCTACCCTCGTCCTCGGTAAACGCAAACACACCGTACAGCTTGCCGGCGGCAACAATTGGTGCCCCCGCATCGGTTGGCCACTGGCCCTGCTCGGTACCGGGTGTGCCATGCACACAGAATCCATGTCCTTGGAGGACAATATCTTTCGAAAGGCCACCGGTAAGGAATTTAACACAATCTTCACCGGTGGAAATAGTGCAGATAGCTTCGCGCAGATGCATCGTGTTATCCTCATTGGTGCCGTACGAAAGCATCAGCACCTCGAGATTGTTCGTGAATGTGTCGGCTATTGGGATGGATTGCACGGTATCACCGAATGCAATCCGATCCTTCAGGTGTATCAGCGCAATGTTGTAGTCCCAGCCGATGAACTCGGGATGTTTGTAGATGGTCAGCACCTCGTACCAATCGCCCGTACCCTGGAACGTGTCGGCACCAACCTGCACTTTATACAGTGAGTAGTGCGGCTCGAGTACGGCACTGGCCGAGGTAAGGACATACCGTTGTGCAATGATCGCACCATTACCGATAAGCTTTTTGGCGAGCTCGATCGCTGCCATGAACGGGTAAAGTAGGATACCCGTATCTTTACCACCTATCTCAAGACGCTTCGCTTCGGCTGAGCCCAAGCATTGGACGGTGGTCACAAACAGCAGCACTAGTGTTAACTTCATTTTCCTTCCTTGCGAGAGCGGGCATTGCCGTTGGTTGGGGCAGTTTTTATAGTATTTTGTATTGTTTGCGTTTCAAACTGAATCACGGTATAATGTGAGGAAAATTGATTTTGCTGTGAATTTAATAAACAAACACAGATCGGGAATTAATAAGTCAGCAGCATTATGAAAACACTAATCGGTGATGGTGTAAGGGTCACTACCATATTTAGTCAAATGAGATATTTATTGAGACAATTTCCTTGTTCTAGGGTCCAACTTTTTGAGAGTATGTATACATTTTTGCCTGTGGTGAAAATTGCGCTAAACTCTAGAGGTATTTGTGTTGATTTTTGAAAATTTATATGTTTTATTAAAATGTTTTAATGTCAAGTTTCTTATTATATTTTTGTTTGTTTAAAAACAATATTGTTTATTATTCCTTAAAATCTGTGCGATCTTAAAAGGCATTATTAGAGTGTTTCAATGTGGTCAGCCCAGTGGGTGAGTGGTAACGGCGTAGGCCTCCTACGATGCTTGACGTTGTTCGAAATCCCATTAGGACCGTCGCCCCGCAGCAAGAGTTATCTTTTCTGGCTGCGTGGTATGAATAAGACTTGCATGCAGACATGACACCGAATAGGTCGTGTTACGCTAAAGAAGAAGAAGAATAGTTTTGCATTTAGTAATGCGACTCCATTGAAATAAATCAATGATAAATTGGCTTGCAAGGGGGGAACTGCAGCTTCAGAAACAAAGTAAAACAATCTCAATCATAATTTTAATGTGTGCTTTTAAGACAAAACTTGGTCCCTATTTTGTTCCCTAAAATCGTAAAAATAGATTTTTCAAACAAATGCTATTAGAGTGGTAAAATGCTTTGACTTTTGAATTTTGAAATATAAGAACACGATCGTCTAAAAAGTCCCGACATCGCACCTTATGTCAGCTTTCTGACGAAAATGGTTGTCAATCCATCGATTATCTATAATCATTTGTACCGTTGACCTTCAGACCAGGGAAGCGTTTTTAAAAGCATTGTAATTTAATTTAACTGTCACATTTTTTGAAAGACGTTTCGCCTAACAACGTGATCGTTCCAGAAACTCGCTTCTAAGTTAATCAAATGTAATTCAGACTTCTGAAGAAACTACAGTTCCATTGGTCCGACACCGTTAATTGTTAAGTGCACCGCAGCTAAAGCGAACCAATCAACAACTGTGCTTGGGGGCAAGACTAGAAAGAAAACCGTTTTATCCACCACAATCAATATAGCACCACTGTGCGGCACAATGCCTTCCGGGTAGGGTCGTTTGAAAACATGGATTAATTTGTCGTTATCTGCCGAAACACTTGATCCAAACAGCGCAGGAAGGGAAGGGAGGGACAGTAGCGTAGCAGACAGTCGAGATAATCGAAATATCATCGAACAAAACCAATTCGTCAGCATTCTTCCCGATTTGTCCCGCCGCTGCCTCCCTGTTGCCGCCCTGCCTTATCGTTCCAGCTACAGTCAATTCGAAGGTTGGAAGGTCATCCCTTCTTCTCCGGCCTAGCGGATCGGGCACCAACTGTGCTACAGCATGATGGAAAACGATCCGTCAGCCTCCAGCGCAAGGCAGGCAAGGAGGCGAAGGGGAAGTTTGTTTCGCTTTGCTCTCGGTACTACTGCCACCACTACTATCGATGGTACGGTAGCTTCCTGTCAGTGACACTGCCTCCGGGACTGTTTGGCGACAGATCAACAGCGTGTCGTGGCTGTTTGTGCCGTAATTCGGCGCATCCTGCTGCTGCTGCTGCTACTGCTGTTGGCCCACAATCAGCCGAGGCTCACTGTTCATCAGCCCTTTCCCTTAGCGGGGTGGTGGGCCCGGCTGGTGAACCCGGGAAAGCAATGGCGTAAAACGAAAAGTGAAACAGATAGCTCCGGAGTGTCGGGAATTACCTTCGCCTTCTGTCCCCGGCCACCCTAAACCCTCCTGTTATCAACCTCACGCAGTGAAATTGAGAAAATGCGATACTTTCACCCACCCTCTCCCGCCCTTCAGTGGGAGGCAGGGGGGGGGGGTAGGTGAACCGGTACGCGCAATGCGCGTCGGCCGTTCGGAAACGGAAATCCAATTTAATTTTGACATTCTTTCAAATATTGATGAAGCAGCGAAATGTGTTTCATTATTGAGCCCCGACAAACACGGAAGGCAGCCAGGATGGCCTGGATGAAAAACCGGATGGGATGAATCTCTTTTCTCGGTTTGACGGTTTAATTTCGTCCACCGAGGAATGACATTCGTTATGGTGACTGATTTCGAGCGAACGCTCCATTCTGTTGGCGTATGGTTGTGTGAGTTTGGGTGTTTTTTTTTGTGTTTTTTAGCTTGGTTGGAGGAAGAAGACGAGCGCTGCGTATGTGCATAGTCACACGATACTTTGCCATGGGGATGACATAATTAAACTAAATCATGATGCAGAATGCAGTAAAGTGGCCGCGTTGCAGTAGCGATAATGCAAGCGTTAACTCTAAATTTATGCTTCCGGTGAATGAGCGGACACGTATTATCTCGATTTGATGAGCACACATCAAACGTGCGTTATGCGAAGGGCGATGTTCAATAGAACGTATATGAATTATGAAGAAACGGGCCATTGAGGAATTTTAGGATCGCTGTGCCGAGTTCATTTAACTCATGCTGTGTATGCAATAGAGTCAGTGTATGAAGGTGTGCATCGTGCCTAAATCCGTCACTAACTATTCATTCACTGGAGGGCTGTGAATGATTGATTGAATTTCCTGGTATAGCAATAGCATGAAATAAGTCGTAGTGTATCCTACTAGTCGAAGTGTTTAACCCCTTCGCTGTCTCACGATTTTGAAAAAGAGGTGTCAAAAAATTGTCACTTGTATCTACCAGTGTCTTGGAAAGCAATTATTTTTGGCAAGTTTTGCATTACCTAGTTGATTTTTTTTACACGTTATACCCAACAACTTCATACGCATACGCATTCAACAGCTCGAGCACTGCTCGTACAAAACTGTAAAGGCCCGCTCACCTAGCCCAAGCACTGCTCGGGCAAAACTGTGAAGGGGTTAACGGATAAATTTTGTTAATTTCCGGCGCCTAAATGTATGTAATAAAAAGAAGTTGGAGCAAGGTTGTTCTCAAAAATTTAGTCACAAATTCCTCAGCAACTATTAGATTAGTACACATCAAGCGTGCGCTATGCGAAGAGCGATTTTCAATAGAAGGTTTATGAGTTATGAAAAAAATTGCCGTTAAATAAGTTTAGGATCGCTGTGCCGAGACAATTAAACTCATTTTGTGTAGCGTCTTCGGTCAAACTTTTACAGGGTTGTCCAAGTCACTAAGTAGCATAATTTGGCCCAAACGAGATGTATTTCGACTGCAATCGAAGAATTCGTCTGATACGCAATAACAAAATATAATGAAAATATCACAGGTACACAACAGGTTTTGAAAATATTAAATTTAAAAATTTAATTCCAATGAATGATTTTAGTATATTGCATACCTTTAGGCGCTCCATTCTCTAAGAACTTTCCGTTCTACAGCTGATGACGGAAAGAACAACATTGAGAGCTGCGCTAATCAACGGAATAAAACTTTCAAAAACATATTATTAATTAAGAATTCACTGTGTAAAATTTTGCTTACAAAAAACCACACTTTACATGCATGCATCGATCGATAGTTAAATGTTTAGTTATGAAACAAAATAGTTCGGAAAAATAACCCATTCTTAACGACCACATTCCGTACGCTGCTGGTTCGGCTTGGTGCCAAGATTCCTGAAACAAATTTGCTATCGAAGCTCGGCATGGATGGAGAGCAGTGAGGTAAATCTTCATTCATGTCATAAATTCCACCGAGACTTCGTTTCAAGCCATCAAACCACACAAACCACAACAGCAATTTTCCGTACTCTTTTATGCTTTCCCGTATTAAGCATATGTGAAATGCGGTACGGTATGGTCGAGAGTGTATGGTCGTTGACATGATGGAAAGGGAGCCAATCATTGAAAACTTCTGGCATGAAATACGGGTCTGTAGAGTATTGTGCACTGTGTACGGTTGGAGAAAATTGATATTTATTCGTGTGCAAAGTTTGTTCTAAATGAAAGACATTGTTTTATTTTTCGAAGCATTTTAGCGTTGGTTTTGTGTATTTATATAAGTTCTTTTCTTTTAAAGAAACATGATTAAGATCAAAACAAGCTTTGGAAAAACATTCCAGCCCTTACTACGCTTGCAATGAGCCAATTCTTGCTACACTCAGAGGCAGCAAAAGTGAAGTTGTACTTGCAAGTTTAACATTTACTTGTCTTTTACTTTTCGCTTTGATGGCCTATAGCTCCACTGTTCTTCAATCACTTAAAACCATTCTTCGATACAATCGTCAAGTTCTACGGCGTACCATTTGCACGATAGCCATTCAGTGTCCATCGAACCATGCGGCATTATACACCTTCTCGTACAACTAACTGAATGTGCCAGTGTGCCAGTCAACCTGGCCTGACTCCTTCACAGGTCCTTCCCTCATACCAAGAGCACTTGTCAGTTCGCGTATTCGATTCGTTGGCAAAGGGAGTACGGGATAGATGGGAAGACAGGCTGCAAGTGGTGCATGAATCGCATCAGTGCGTAAGGGCTCCGATTAGCTTTGTGAATCGTAGATTTGAGGGGGGATGGAGAGAAGTGGTTTGTCGGTGTTTCGCCGCATCTAAGACCTGTTTACATCTGCAGTGCTTCAATGCTTGGCTTCTGGAGGGCACTCAGGGGCACATGTTTACTCGTCCCTCGCTAAGCACGCTGCAGTGGTTTCAGTGCACCAAGTGGTCATTGTCGGTGTCGTGCTCGTCGACGATGCTTGTCCTAGTTGCAACCTGGAATCACATTACCGGTGATGTCCACACACACACACAAACACTGAAACCAGCTCGTAAGCCCTGAAGCACCACCGAGGAATGACTAGCATGGAATGGTATAATCGTTTTATTGAACAGTTACCAATCGGTGCATGGAATTGCATAAAGATTCCAGGGCAATCCCAGCCAATGCACCGAGAATGCAGTGAAACATTGACATGCAGTAGCACAGGATAATGATCATTGAGCGGCAGGGCTGTTTGATTTCAAAAGAAGTAATAAATTATGTTTCTTATTTTAATCGAATAAAGTAGCAACTCATAACGGCTTGTTACTTTTTTAAGTGGAATTTTTAGAGCACATTTATAAAACTATAATGCCATACTGATGCAGAAGATTTCCACTGTTCTTAATGCTAGTGTCGTTAAAAGTCATGCAAAAATACTTTAATTGGGTTATTCTGTATTGTAGATTGCATACATTCAGGCTATTTCTGTCAAGATGGAACCAATTGGAGTCTACAAATGGCTGATCAAAAACTGTCGCAACAAATCACTAAATAATGTGTGCTGGAATCCTTGTTGAAAGGGATTTTTCGGTAAGCTGCAGACGTTAGGAGACGATATAGCTGCATCAACTTATACATAGCAATCCAGGGAGTACAGTTGCAGCTCCAATATGTCCACTGGCTAGCCAGCACAATGGTTGATTTATATCCACAGTCCAAAAAAGGGAATACGAGTTCGCTTTGATTCTCCGAAAATTGCAAGAAGCAATAAAGAGCGATTTTCTCTTTTTTGGTGAGCGAAAAAGTTCACGTACTCGATAGAACGACGGCGTACTTAGTACATGTTGGTGCCCTTTATCCTGGCGGCGCACTTCAGCATCAAGAGGCTGGAGGATTTTCACTACGAGAGCCACTACACTGTTCACATGTAATTCTTTGCTAGTGGCTTTCCGCCACCCCACTCTTTCCACGCTAGCCGATCCGATTACTGGAGACGTTTTGTGCGAAGAAATTTATTGCTCCGAAAGCAATCACGATAAGCTATCGTAGGCAAACAGGTATGTGGTAAACGCTCGCTTTCTCTTACCTCTGCCCACACACACACACATACACACATACACCCAAATGAAAGAAAACCGCGGCACAATCGAACAGCACAAGAGCTTGACTCCACGTTGTCACTTGGGTGTGATTGTTTGGGGCTGGGGTAAAAGTGTAACCTCTGACTAGAGGAGAGGCAAAGAGCACGAGCATCACATAAATCACAGCATCGTCATCGTCCATCATCGGGCGGATTGGTTCGTTGTAGAAGCAAATATGAAAGCAAGTGTGTCCTTATCATGGCACAAACATAAAATCTGACTTCCGAGCAACGAACACAAAGACACATTCAAACACACACACACAAGTGCCAGCACAGGCACAACGGAAAACTGACTCTAAGAAACGAGCAGCAAATTAAAGCTACTGAGCAGGCCACGACTTTGAAGTCATCATTCAAACCGAAAGATGTGTGTTTGTGTGATGCGGGATTGCATACAGTTGGGCGCGTAGAAAACCAATTAAACGCGTAAGCTTCCTGCGTACATTGAAAACCGACCGGCAACTGAGAGTAATTGAGCCCGTGTAAGCGAAGGTAATCAAACACTGAGGCACCTGGTGTTTAATGAGATTATGGTAAACATGTATCAGTGAGCGCTACGTTTGCAGATCTCCCGTTTCACTATCCCGTTACGTTAGCAGGATGTGATGTTATTGGGAAAATTATTGGTTTGCAGTAGATAATTTTAGGAAACGGTGTATGAAACATGAAGCACCGGCTTTTACTCGAAAAGCATACGTGACAGAGAAATGTGTAGATAAACGATGTTTGTTTAATAGTTTTCGTGTGAATTAGTCTTCTCTCATAGTTATGGTAATTTTGCTTGATTTTCTAGTAAGAGCTGTTTCAAAAGCCACTCGATGGTAGGTAGAGGAAGCGATTTTGTAAATAAAGGTTATTATTTTCTCATTTTACGTGTAAAGTAATTTATGTTATCAAGCCAAATAGTAACTCTGAGTACCTAAGTAAGACAACATCATATCATGCATATCTGTAGGCGCTGAAAACCTCACGGCTCACAGTATAAACATTCAATCTATGAAATCATATATGCAATTTATTCAAAAAAATATAAGGGAACTATGAATTAAAAACTGCCCGTCTAGTATTTAAAAAGCACATCTTTGGCACAACCCTCAAAATCTCCAACTGCTTAAAGTAGGCCTACTTTTAAATGTTCTTTCCCATCTGGCTTTAAAATGTCCCGCTCGAAACAAACCACCAGTTGCACATCTTCTCTGATCTTTCACTGGCACATCTCAACACTCGGTAGAACCGGCACGCACCGGCACGCCAAACACCATCCAGCAGTTTAAAATGCGTCCTTCGTAGCCTGTATTTGTATGCATTGGTAAGAACGCTTCCTGAATTTCGTACGCACCGTGGAGCAGGGATCTTGATTCTTAGTCGACCCCAAACCAACACCCAATGAAGATGAAAAAAAAAACAACCTCGACCTAACCAACCGCACACAGAGCCCGTTCGCTTGAGCGAAATTCAATTCGTCGCAATTTAACGGATGAAACGTGATTGAATGCCATGAAAACTAATTTAATTACGGTAAACTAATTAATGGCTTCGTTGAGCTCCCAAAACGGATGGACCAAAGCAGGGACGAGCAGCTGTTGGGATGGAAGTTTTTTTATTTTTAAATTTTATTTATTATTTTCTTCCTTGTCTATTGCTACTCACCTTTCTGATGGTTAGCACTATGTTTCGTCTGATTTACCGTATGTTTGACGGCTGGGCCCTTTTTTTACACGATTCGGTGGTTGATGGTTCGAACTGTTTGTGGTTCACTTGTGGGAACGTAATTTTAAACTGCAACGAAAAAGGGGGTTTCTACTAGCCATGCGAAAAGTGGACTTTAAATGGTTGCAATTTGTGGTGTTTTTTTATGTCATATGATAGTAAATGGTGCATGAAGACATGAGTATTAAATTATTTTAAATTCCTAAGTCGATTATAGGCAGAGTTACGCCTGAAAGTATGCATTGTAGTTGCTTTTTGTTCGAGTACCATAGTTCTTCTCATTATTTAGTTTCAGCATCATAATAAATCTGGATTAATGAATGATTGGCATTTGAAATGCATTTGAATTACTATTACATAATTCTACACTTCAATGAACTAAGGAGCAATTTATTTTCTTCTGAAGCATATAAGCTCCACAATTTTATATTTGAAACAGTCCAAACACCAATGATATGAGTATGTTAAAATTAAAGCACAATCTTTTGCTCTTATTTTATTTCTCTTTGTGACCAGCAACCTTTGCATCTTTAAAAAAATGCACAGCTTTACGATAATTTTATTTTCAACGAATTTTTTTGCACACATGGTGGCAAGGAAAAATCCTCATCGGTTAACAAAATTTAAATAATGCACCAAACTAAACCGGTAAAACTCAAAGTGCACCAAAAACTGACCATCAGCATCCCTGCCCAAGCTGCAGAGACAGCGCATCTTCATCCCATTTTTTGTAAAGCTTCTTAGACAAAGGCAGAACGCTCTACCCGTAGGTCCAGTTGGAAGTGCATAAAGATGGCATTTGCAGGCATTTGAATTTCCGAACCGACCAGCCAGCTAGCCCGAGACAGTTTTATTTCAAAAAGGCAGTGCAATTGCAGGCAAATGGGCTTCCTTATGCGCTGGAATGCTAATTGATGCAGTAGAGAGAAACGGCGCTTACACGCTTGCATTAAACGGGAGGGTGGCATAAAGTTTAGCCGCTATATGTGTCGCTGCCAGTGGCGCAAGGTTATTTTGGGCAGAACATATAATGCCATAAAATTTTCTGCAGGCGTATGAAATTGTACCGCAGTTTAAAATGTATACACAACTGCTGAATTTTGGCGTGAAGTTGCCCGAACCTATAAAATTGCTTCATAGCAAAACAAAGCGAATACGCAAACAAAACTTGGGAGAAATAATGAAGCGGCAAGGGCGGACGGAAGGGCGGAAGTGTTAAAATTCATCCAATGTCCCAGCCACGCTTAATCGAGCCATCCTTCCCGACCCATTAGCTGCGACGGCGTGATCATCATTATCGTTATCATCGTTATCAACATCATCATAAATTCGTCGTCATTCACTCCCAGCGCTCGGATGATGACCTCATGGCCAATGTTCGTACGTAATGCAGAGCACGTAATGAGGAGTAAAATGAAAATAGGAACAAACTGAGGGAAGAAAAAATCAATTCCCAGCACAATGAGTAAAACAATACCATTAAAAAAAAAACATGTATGCCTCCAGTGATGGTATAAACGGCCACAGAGCATGACGGTTTTTTTTTGTTGTATGTTTGTTGAAATTTGCCGTCAGATACCCAGGTGGCAACTGTCTCGCCCTATCGTCATGAGCTATCCATCGATGAGTGTGGTCGAAACGTTTACATGCACACGCACACACACACACACACACACA
>KB687580.1:0-14216 GCA_000349165.1 Anopheles christyi
GTTAGCTATACATTCGTATCAGAAATACACATAGAGAACAGGCTGAGTGTACTTATAATAAGTATTTTTTGTTCTTGCTCTCTCTCCCTCTCTCTCTCTCTCTCTCTCTCTCTCTCTCTGTCTCCCAATATCTCTCTGTCACACACACACACACCGATAGTTTCAGTTTATCCTTTGACATGCAGTTTTGCCGTAGCTGTGGCTTGGCAAAGGGCGCTATCAATCGCTCCTTCACCTCATAGTGATAGTTTGCCTTAATCCTAAGGTCGATTCATGTACACAGCATGTATGACAAATTTATAGCATCTCATTCAACCCTTCCTATTTACATTGTCATCCTTTCTGTGCGTATAACTTAAAAACTTTTTCTTGCTCTTATACAATATCTCTATAATGCAACCAATCGAAAGAACAATATCGCATTTAAAGCAAACTCACATTCATTTCTCGCTGTATAAACACACGCAGTAGATGTAGCAGTAGTACTGGCCAGTTGAATTCTGCTACATTTGGAACCACCATCAGCAAAACATCACACATCAGACTTAAGATTTCGATTCTCATTTAATGCCTCTCTATACTTTACACAATCACTTTGGCGTAAGGTGGGGCCAAAGCGTGGGGCCAAGCTAATTTTACTACACTAGGAAGTTAGGCATATCGTTACACATGCTTCCACCCGTCCGTTACAGTATTACCGTTTCTGGCCCTGTTTGAATTATGTATAGTCGTCTTTCATTTGTATTCGCTAACACGCTTTTCGTGTTTGTCCTGGTAATGATACTTGACAATCTTATATGCTTATACTTAAAGATCTTCTAATGCCACTGTATTGATTTATCTACAATTTTTCTCATGAGTGCAAGAGTCTTTGGAAAGAACTGCCATACATACAACCCATTTCCCACTTCTCCAAATATTTCAACTTCCTCCCTAGAACCAAAGTTTGAAAAAAGACTTATCTTAAATTTATCGAACGCTAGCCAACCGAGTAAGAATTTCGGTCACTGGTTGATAAACTAATCTGTGTACAAAATAATGTTTAAAAACTGAAACATAATGTGTAAAATCGTAAAACGAAATCCTCCGACATTGATCTGGTTTGACTAGTTCGCACTGTACGAATCGCTTGTTATCATGGGACACATTCGCTATCGATTTGGACCTCAAACAGGTTGTCGCCGTACTTCTAGCCGCAGACACAAACTATTGGTGGGTTGTTCGAAGGAGACAGAAGCAGAATACGGTTGCAATAGATTCTTTGGAAAAAGTAGTGTCTCTGTTACTGCGGCTAAACCATGTGACGATGCACGTTGTGAGGCCCCAAACCATTAAGGAGATCCTGGTACCTTACACCATGGTGACATTACGCCGCTTCTTTGTGTCTGTGCCGCTGATCGTGGATCCAGCGTTTGGTACCGTACCGAGACCACTGTTTACCGAGCTCACCGAGGAACCGTGACTCTGGCCGTACACGTACGAGGTCGTATTACCAACGGCGCCCGCTCCGGACACACCAACACTTGGGCTGGTGGTGTAGATCGGTAGCGGGGGCACCGGCGGAGAACCATTCTCATTCAGATGGTTGTTGTTGAGCAGTGACATCTGATCAGTGCCTGGCTGTCCCATCATGTGTGCGTGCTGTGGATGAAGCTGTTGGGCTTGCTGACTTGGGTTGTAGAACGGCTGTTGAACGTTGTTGTCAATCAGATCGTCAATAAGCGTAGGGCTATGGCGCCGCTGGTGTTGTTGTTCGTGCTCTTGCAGAAGCTGTGATGCAGACCAAGACTCGTACGGGCTGAGCGTACGGCCACCGACCATGATCGTGCCCGCGTTCGGGTTGTACGTGCGCGTTAGCGTCGTATTGTTCGAGGTTGTCGAAATGATGCTCACGCTGCAGTTGTTGTTGTTGTTGTTCGGACCGATCGTACCATTAGTAGTTGGGCCACCGTGGTTGGGCATGATGAATGACTGCGTGTCGATGATGTGCTGCTGCTGCTTCAGCTCTTCGATCAACTGTTGCTCCATCGGATGCGTCGGACCCATGTTAATGACGGCACTGTATCGTTTCTTGGCTAGCAGTACATCATCGTCGATGTTGTAGATGGTCGGGATGCCGACGGTTTGATGATCACTAAGCCCCATGTCGTACGAGATGGACTGCGGTAGGATCGTCTGTCCTCCGTGGTTGGAAGTTTGATGATTTGGCGAGGAAGAAGACGATGTGGTCGAATTGGAGGAAGGTGACGAACCGTTGCCTGCTGCCGTCACGATCACACTATGGCTGGTAGTAAGCTTCGTATCGCTCTTGAACGATTTGATGGGCTTCTTCTGTTCATCATCGTGAGTGTCGTGCCGTTTCTTGATCACACAGAACCAGCAATAAATGAAGATAAGTGCGAACAATAGTATGATGCCGGCAATGATGGGCAGCAGTAGCTCCGGTCCGAGGTCCATACTTTTGGCAATGCGTGGAATAATGTCCATGCTGTCGGCTCCGTTCTTTGCAATGCCATCGTAGGACGACCAGATAGAGTCGTAGCTCTCAGTACCTCCAGTACTAGACGGTGGGAACAGTGTTGTAGGCTTCGGTTTCGTTACAAACGCGCGCACATAGTTCGAGATTGGTCCGGGTTCGGCGTCTTTGGTGAGCGTTGCATACGGCCGAACGGCAAAGTAGAGTATCTGACCGAACAGATGCGGCTCATGCGTTATGTTCATGGTGAACTCGCTTTCTTCACCGATGGAAAACGTGAACGGTGAATCGTGATGCCAGAGTACGGCAGCTGTGTCGAAGTTATCCACAATATCCTTGATTGTGGTAGCATACTTCACTTCGTATCGGGCTACATTCTTCCCGCCCATATCCGGTGAGGTCCAGCTAAGACGCACCTTCATACCTTCAACGTCTGCACTGAGATCGCTGATGCGTCCGACCGGGGTCTTTGCTGCGTTGATCAGATCAGCCTGGCTGACGAACACGGTCATTGGTGGCAGGATACGCTCGAACGAATCCAGCGACTGTTTCTGAGGAATGGGCACCGAACTACCACAGCATCGTCCCGGTTGCGTGCTAGACGTTGTGGCTATGGTGAAGAAAATAGATCAAAAAGGGTAACGTTTAATGAGCGAACTAACAATTTACTTTACTTAGCCAAGTTTAAATAAGGGTAAGAAATACTTACTGTAACTGGCACCATCCGCTAGCGTGTAGGCCGTGTTACCCCGATCACTAACAGTGACCTCTAGCTGATACGTTCCCGGGCCACCGAACTCGTCCGCGTTGAAGTAGCGCGAATACACACCGTCACCCTTGGTTATGTCCGGATCACCAGCACCAGTGTCGAGCAGCAGGAATCGTTCATCACTCTGCACGGTAGGTTCGCGGAAGCGTTCGCAGATACGTTCCAGTTTGATAACGGTGACTTCGACCTGTGCAGATACGACTGGCAAATCACCCTTCTTTACCTCCGCATACAGTACGATAGGTCCACCGGCCTTGCTACGATGAACCCAGGCCCGTGCATTTATGACCGGTGCGTACTTGGAGCGTGGTGTAGCGATCACCTGCACGTAATGAGGCTGTGGATTGCCCTGGAAACGTTCGATTGAGTAGTTCCAGATGCCGGTCTCATTGATCGTGGACAGGAGCGAGAGTTGCCGTACAGAAGCACGTGCATCGCTCATGGAGGAGTACACGATTCCATTCGGGTTTGTCAGCCGCACGTTTGACACAAGCGGATTTTCGGAGTTGTGCACGTAAATGAAGAACTCAGCCGGTGGCCCCATGAAGGGATCAAGCATAAAGTTGCCGGTCACCGTACGACTGCTGCGCTGCGAGTTTGTTTCGCCCACCGAATCAACCAGCACGCGGCGGAAGATTTCCACCGGGAACTCGTTCCGGTTGCCCTCGTAGTACAGCTTACCGATGTTGTACAGTGCGTTCGATAGCTCAAAGTACGTGGTGACGAGAGATTTTTCAGAATTATCACGGCACTCGAACACGGAATACGCACTGCCGCCCGTCTCGTACGCCAGCGGATCTAGCGGTCGACGTGGTTCCACAATGGGGTAGTTGATGGTAGCGATACGAATTTTGGAAGCACGTGCCGAACGTGCGAGTGACTCGTGCTCGATATCCATACCAGGAGCGATCACCAGAATGATCGAGTTCGCCGGGCCGTGATGACGCGTTTGCTCGTTTAGCATGTGGATCGCGTCCGAGATGCCACAGCTCAGGCACGTCGGCCGGTTCAGATCACTGGAAGTGTACGGGATGAAGGATGCGATACGGTCCTTGTTCTTTTCGATTTGAAGCGAAGTGATCGGGAGCATGTCGTACGTCGCCGTATCGTTTGCCAGTGCGATACCGATCTCGGTCTTGGTGGCCGGTAGATCGTACACGATCCACTTCCGTATGGCACGGCGCAGGAAGCTCCACGTTTCCCGCTCGCGCATAACGAACGTCTGTCCGATCACGATGACGTAGCGGGTGAGTTTGCGCGATTTGTAGCTAAACTTTGGCACGGTATTGATGATGATCGAAGGGTTAAATTCCATCTGGTTTTGGGGCGCAAAGTCCGAGTGCTTCAGTATCACGTCGTACGTGCTGCGGCGATCGCACATCTGATTGTGCTTGGTAGGTGCATATCGGTTGTGTGTGCCTTCATCGCAGAACATGGTAACGCTTTTGGATTCTGCGGCAAACATGATGCTGGTACGTGCGTTCGGGTCCAGCACGCGGCTTATGTTGTACGGCACCGGTACGGGTGAGGACGGACTACCGCACAGACCCTCATCGTTGACCGGTGCGTCTGAGCAACCCGTCAGCTTGACCTTGTGCTCGTCGTTAATGTAGCAGCGCGGGTACACCGGATCCCGATCGTACCCGATTTCGTCAAACACGCCGTACCGGTACTTGGCCCACTCGCGAATAAACTCCCGCCAGATCGTCTCACGGCCCAGTATCTCCGGATCGATGTAGATCTGTTCGCCCGACTCTCCGCACCCGGCGTACTGTTGTGTCCAGATCGAGGGTTCGGCCTTGGTGTGCGGCCGGATTGTAACGTCCGCCGTTTCACCGCTAGCTGATGTGCGCGTTTGGTTGTACGGTATGCAAGACTGGGGCCAATGGTTTGGCAGTATTACAGAAACCTCACCGAAGTACACCCGACTATCCAGTGCATTGAAAAGGTACTGTGACGCTGATGTGAGCATAATCTGTAACGATAAGAAAGAGTGGGATAATGTTTACAATCGTTTCAATTTAATCTCCAACGTGATGAGGAATGTGAGAAACAAGCAAATTGTATGTTTGTGTGTTTTTAAGCAAAAAATCCGGCCTAAATTAGAAGGTGGGTCGATCATCCGATCATCTTCAGATGGAGAAGAAATCCCTTCCCACTCTCGAATGCCTAGCTCGCAACCGTCGCTCGAGGCCAAACGTGAAGCGATCATTCCATGTTCGATGACCGACATTTGACCAGCCGTACCGGTCGGTCTCATGTACATTATTCTGCAGCGTTAGAAACCGCGTTGGGTAATAGTAATTGAGCGACCATTTCATAATGACCTTCCTCACACCGAAATGGATTTGAATCCGTCGCTTTTTCACTTTCGTTTGAAAAGATCATCATCATCATCAATTTTAGAGGAGCCTGCTGTGTGAAAACAACACAAAAAAGGTCCATGATCGCTTGGATGACTACAACCGAAGCACGGTATGCATGGTCGGGGCGTATGGAATGCTTCACTAATGGTCGCTCTATTAGTCGATGACACATCTTCACTACTCTCTGCACACTGCAGACAATTTGACCGGAATGGAAAGTGAGGTCGCACACTTTTTTCGGCCTCTCTGTTGTGACTCTTACGGCTTCGATCGGACCTGATCATCCACATCTCTTAGCTTCGCAAATCACGCGTGGGGTCAGATCGGATTCTGGCATCCTACGGCGGCCACGACAAACTTGCGTGTGCGTGACTCTTGCGTAAGGGTATCTGAAATCTAAATTATTCATGCACTTTCCGCACTCACCAGTGAAGCTGAGCATACGAAGAAACAAACCTTTGATTGAGCGACAGGTGGACGCTTTTGAGCTTTGTGCCTTTTAAAACCTTCGCGACGCTTGTGCCTTTCCTTTCTGTTTGACGTTTCGCACTTTCTCACATTCGACTTCGACTCATCTGCTCCTTCAGGGGATCGAGCATCGGGCCGCATGTTTGCATGAATCTTTCGTTACGCCCCAATCCAGGTGGCACGCGGTCTTAATGTGCATTAAATTTACCTTTGTTTCTCTTTGCGCCGTTTGTTTTGTTTCCAATGCATGTTGTGCATCCGACAAAACCGTGATTATGGGATATGACGATACGTCGCGGTGATTCGAAGCGAACGAGTTGCATCTGCAATCGTGCAGCGGATGCAGCTGCAGTTGCTCTTACTGGCACGATTGTAACAAAATTCGTTTCCCTACCATACGATAGCGCCTGATTATTTTACCCAGCTCAGGTACTCTTCGACGGACAACGTTTGCCTCTGGAGACAACTTGACAGCCGTTCAGGAGCATTCGCAGCATCTGCCGTAGTCGCCCAGTGTAAAGGAGTCCACCGTCTAATGGCGTGCGACCTTTCTAAGTCCTGATTTTAGTTTCGTGATCGTTACCATCGACAATACCACGCGCTTTTCCCCTCTACCTTACCCAACCCAACCTCAAAGGTAAACCCCGATCATCTTCGTCTGTGAGCGACTACAGCTGGATTGGCTTTTAAATTGAAAAAGGCATCCATCACTCGCTCGCATGATATTGCAGCGAAGAAGCGCGGGATGGCGCAAAACTTGTTTAGGTCTGCCGTGCTAAAGCCCGCACTCACGAAGTCGCTGTCAGGCGAAGATAAATTCAGCTAGCACAGCCGCAGGTCGAAGCTTCGTTCAGGCGGAGTATGGTAGGCCGGTTGTAACCGTCGCAAACGAGACAGTTTCCCAGCACTGTCCCAGCTTGCGGGCATTTCAAGCGCTCCGACTACCACATCTACTTTTCAAGTGCGATTGCTGCTGAGCATTTTGTGCAAAAAAAAAGTAGTTGGGTGTTGGTGAGGGAATTTATTATATTCCATCTGATTCGGAATAGGCCAACTGTTAGTTGATGGGTCTAAGCTTTTAGATGGTGAAAGGCAAAAGGGACATATCCTTTTGAGTGGAGGCTTTTTGTGTAAGTGGAGAAAGGAATAGAGGGATTACATCGTATGGTATGGTGGGTACAGTTAATTTCCCTTTGTCCCGCAACGCCTGTCCTCGGCACCGAAGATGACAACGGGGCCGACGAGACGTCATCTTGAGAATTTAAAGCATATAGGACTCTAGGTTGACTTATGCCTAAAGCTTTCTACTTGTCCGTCCCAGCTAGTTAAATTCAACTTCAAACTTCGGTCGTGGGACATGGGAAGAAACAAGAAAAAAATAACAAAAGAAGAAGTCCTCCTTTGAAAGGGAAGGTTCCTCTCTTGGCCACCTGTTGATGTTTTGGGTATATGCGCGGAAGCGCGCGCACACAAGTTGATGGTCTGTTTGAGTAACGTTGATTCTAAAAGTCAGGGTGCACACGGACTTACTGTAGCACCCGAATCGATATAAACCATGCTTGAACTTTCGAGTGGGGCCACCACCAGAAAGGGCAGACATGTAGAAAAACAAAAACAAAATTAATAAACGCAGCAGCAGCAGTCGTGCCGCAAAAGGTAGCAAACAAACGATAGCAAACGAAATGAGGAAAACAAGCGTTGAGAACTCCGTGGCAATCACGTGCGTTTTTGGGGCACATAGAATCATGGTGATGCAGCAAGGAGAAGGGTACTTTTGTGTGGTTTATGATGATTTTTGTCTTAGGTTCTCTCTTCTATTTGTGTAGCCTTTAGTCTCACAGAAGGGAAGCGCGCCAGTTGGTATGACTAGAAGAATCAAAACCAATTCGGATTGTAATGGGCTTGGAGCAGCATTTTGCCTCAGATGCTGTGCGGTGCGGTGCTGGTAGGACAACACCAAACAAATGCCATTTGTGAATGCGCGGTTACACACGGGTGACGATCAGTTTGTGGCTCGCAGTGGAACGTAATGCAAATTGAGCAAAATTCAATCAACCTCAAATGGTGAACGTAAGAGCAGCGGCCTTAATGCCTTACTCGAGAGATGTACGTTCCGATGTAAATGCACGGAAGAATGGGCGAACGAGCCGAGATTCAATCAATGAATGATTAAGCAGACGGCTAGCGCAAGATGGTTGGCAGGCTCGCTGGTGGAGATGATTATGCAAGGGTTAGGAAGGGAGACGGTGCCGGCGGAATTCCAACCACCGCCAGATGGTCATCGAATGGGAGAATCGAAGACGAACGAAAACGTTATAAAAACTTGCACCCGCAAAGGCCACTTTACACGGTGGCCAGGGTTCGCACGGGGATAGGGAAGCATTATGGGAGAATCATCGAGAGCTCTCGGTGGGGTATGGTAGCAAAATCATTTAAACATAATTCCACCGTGCGAGAAATAAAATATGAAACAAAACCTACACACGGGAACGCAACGATCTACGATCCGGTGCTATAGCAATGTTACAACAAACCACGATCGATCGTCAATTGAAGAAAAAAAAACCGCGTTGAGGAAAGGGTAGTGAGCTTCAAGGTAGACATGGGCAAATGGCAAAATGGAGAGAACGTTCGCGCTTTAACACTAGTAATGCCTCATTCAAAAACCTTCGACAACTTTGTGGCTCTCGAACGGAACACCGAGAACGTGCTTGTTGCTGCTTGGGCTGAAGATGGTGCAGGAACCGATTTTCTCACGCTTTCTTTGCGCGAATCGATTCACGTTGAGACGATTCCGAAACAACCGCATAACGCAGCAGCTCGACCCACAAACATCTTTTACACGGATACGGTGACATTTCTTTATGTACAAATAATGGTAACGCTACACGATCATAGTATTATCGGATTTCGGTTCGGTATTCTTTTTTTGGGTGGATTTGGTTTGGCTTTTGTGTCGGTATGTTTGGGTCGAGCTCGTAAGATGATGCAAGGCAAAGAGGAAATAAAATCACAAACACACACACGAAACCCCTCTCATCCAAGAACCCAAAATGTGCGTATGTTGAAAGTGAAAAGATGTATTTTCTTCGATTTGATTGTTTGACGATTTGTTTTGTTTCCTATGTTTTGAGCGCTCCTACGCTTGCGCTTGCGTTGTTCCCGTTTGTTCAGTCCCCTTAATGTGCATCACCTATTAGAGCATGATCGGTTTTATGCTTTTCTTTGCTCGGTTGATCGATTTTACGGACGTTTTACGTTTGTAAACCTGCTGTAGATATTGCAGGGAAACAGGTAGACAAACAAGCATGCAGGACGGAAAGGTCGATCCCAAAAGTACCAACACAGGAACGGTCCGGCACCGACAAAAGGAAGGTTTGACCTTTTCATGAACGAATTCTTTGGGAACAGCTGTTTACAAATATTTATCTTTTCCGTTTGATTCGTTTTCTCAACACAAATATTACTTTGTGGATCGGTGCGCTTTGCGAGTTTTTTGTATTGGTGGGCTTTATGGATTAGTTTTGGTCGTGATGTTATACAGGTTTCTATTTACTACCTTTATGCGCGTGTCTAGGTTTGATAGAAATTTCATTAGTTTAAATAATACCAGGAAAATGTTATTCCTTCGTCGTTATATTTAAATAATAAGCATTGGAAACATAATATTAAAGCAAATATTGATGAAAATATACCATTATATGTTGATGATTTTGCATTCAGCGTAAATACTCTCCTGATAGTCGTTACCTGAGAGCATTTACTGCTAATGCAACAACCTAACAAGCATGCATCAGTGCCAACTCAGCACTGCCATTGGAATGCATCTTCGTCGACGAATGTCCGTGCTAAAACGAAAGCTCAGTCAATTAGCACACGTTTTGTGCGAAACTTTAGCAGAGCGAGTATTGTTTGGGCTGCCAAACTATAATCACCCTTCGGGGCACCAGGATTCCGGGATTCCTGAGGGATGATACAACATGATGGTCTTACACTCATCGAGTTTTTTGTGTGTAACATCGTACGTTTGAGGAGGAGAAACAAGGGAATTTTGGGGTGCAATCATTCGGTTTCGGCAGCCACCAAAAATACACAAATCGTGTATAAATCCTTGGAAATGGAAGGTGGTTGTGAAACTTCTTTTAAGCTTCGGGGGTCGAAAACGATCGATTGCTGTATTGGAAATTGTAATGGCACAAGAAAAAAAGCCGGTAGCATTGGTCACCAATCACCGGCTAATTGGAAACAAAATCGTTACCAATATATCGGCGGGAGATAAATGGATTTCTTCAGAACTATTTCTTGTTTTGGCGATTTAAAAAAAAAAATCTAATAAGAAGGTATGCAGAGGGCATTCTTTCACTTCGTGTGGGGAAAACACAACCCTTTTTATTGTGTAGAATGAACCAGTAATGAACCGCTATAAAAAAAGTTTAACTTTTCTGATAGCAAAAGGTTATGTTTGAGTTGGAACTGTCTACCAAATTTGGAACATTTCTGAATAGTATATTTCCATCGACCAACTCCACCAACCCTCTCCTTCCTCAGGAGATCTAGGTGCACCGCGACCAACCATTCCACACAGTGTTCACATCGCTCGGTGAGTGGCTTTTAAAAACTCGTTAAAAACTTCACACACTAAATTATACGGCTGTGCCGCGGTACGGTCGTGGCGTATAAGCGTCTGTTTCTTTTTGTTTTACAGCCCGCAGTTTGGTTTCAAGGAGGCGTCAAACTTTCTTACCAGGCATTACAGACCGTGCCAAGGACCACGGTTTGATGTGTGTGCGAAGTAAAACAAAACATGCAAATTTACGAAGAGAATCTTAGAATCCCTACCAACCGAATCTCCCTGGAGCATTGTACGGAGAACTTTCTCATGTTTTCCCAGCCGCTCTCCAGGTCGCTGGGCAAAACAATATGCACTTTGCACCTGATTAGCACGAAAGCTCTATAACTCCACATCTCATTTCACGTTTCGTGTTTGTTCGCTAAGTACGCTGGTTCAGTTTGATGAAAGCGCTATATGTTATGGCTTAAATTCGCACAACTGCGAATCGACAAAAGCCAATGTTGGAACAGCGCGAACCGTAGCACACTTTAACAATCTTTAATTTATGTTAGCTTAACATCAGAAGAAAGAAAGCGGTACACTCCCTAGGGGCCTTGGGTGATTTTTATTCGAACAACCTCTAATTTGAAGGAACGGTCGTTAAAACACAATTCATCGCTTTTCCCATCCTAAAGTCAACCTTCGCGGAAGCTCTTTGCTTTACCTTCACGGTTTACAGAGAAGCTCGTAAAATCATCGACTTCGATCGGAAGACAAACGCACTCATTCCTATCGCCAGCCTCCCCCGAATCAAATGTAGGGGGGGAGGTGGGAGTGTGGAGGGTAAAATAAAATCACATGTAATTGACAGTTTTATCGTTGCTAAGGTGACGCTTGGCCTTCTCACAACACAGAATTGATACATTAAGTTCGCGCTTTTGCGGTCATTTTATCGAACGGGGCGTGCAAGTGGCGGTGAAGAGGTCGGAAAGACGTTTCTATCTCGTGAGACCATCGCCGGCACGTGCTTGCCGTGGGATTGGTTCGTAAATTTTGTGTACACATCCGGCGTGTCAGCGGCTGGCCAATTTTTTTTTTGCTTTTCATTTCTCGATGATTCACTCCCAAATTCTGAGATTCACTCCTCCAGTAGCAAGCTTTCCGTGGCGACACAGTGCCCGATAAGCCACGGCTTGCCCCTTGAGAAAATGAATCCTAGTCCGCAAAGGAAATTCCCTCCGAGTGGAATCGACTAGAATGGAATGTTTCCGCCCCATGAAACTGTATGCCAGCTTTGGCAGCATTTAAAGTTAGATTACGAACCATTAAAGCGCAATATTGCCGGGTAATCTTGGGGTTCCCGTTCTCGGACCCGCGGTTTTCGTGCTGCCCGCCGGGTTTGAATGCCTACGAGCTTTAGCGGTTTCGTTCACTGCTTGCAGCAGGAATTTTTTGAAGTTGTGATTTTATTCCAGGGACGTCGTGTGAGGCTCCTTCTTCTCTTTAATGCCTCGGGGTGTCTTATCGCCATTGTAAAGAGCGAACGATTTCATCCTCCGACAGGGCGAAGAAACAGATCACGCACAATATCTTTTTAAAAGCAGTTTCATCTCTTCCTCCACCTTCTGCATCGCGTTATTTGACCATTGGAACTCTCGCGTCCATTAGTAGGGCGACCTGACAGCAAACGGTCAGTTTGAAGTTTTTCCCGGCCGTTTCGTGACGGGGAGGATCCACAGCTGGGTGCAAATGAAATATATACAAAAAAGCACATTTATCTATCACCTCCCTCTGTTTCGGGAGATCTTTAAGCGTAAGGGGTAGGGCCGATCTTTTCGGGTGACTTTGCCGAGGAGAGTGGTGGGGGGGGGGGGGGGTTGGTACATGTGCGTTAAGTGCTCTCGGGTCTGGGTCGATTCGTTTAGTTTTCTTTTAAATTTAATTAAAACTACTTCCCCTCCGTCTAACACTGTGGCACGTTGGCAAAGGTCTGTGTCATGAGAGCCACCAGAGGTCACGATGTACCGAATCAACACCAACCGAACGGGAGTGGATGGAAGCAGCGGGAGGCAAAGCTTCGCTGGAAACGAAACATGCTAATGTACGGTAGAACGTGACTTCAAATCACGACAATTATTATTATTTCAGTTGTTTATTGCGCCCGCGGAGCAGATCGTCTTCACCGTAGCAGCTCGTAGCTTCTTTGGTCGCGTTCTCGGTCTTTTTTTTCAGCAAGACATCTTCCTAGGGCCATCAGCATCATCACGATCCAACGTGCTCTCGCGGACGGGGCGGACATTGGCTGACAGTGAAGAAGAAGCTGATCAACGGTACTGTCGCGCACTTCCATTCACTTCTTTTTCGTGGGGCTACAAACGTCGCGGATAATTCAGCACGATTTCGCCCGCCACTGGAAAAAGGAAGACGACGACAGCTAAAATTCCACCTTTTATGCAGCAGCTTCTTTTTGGTCGAAAGGTTGGCAATGGCTGCTGTGTCTGTTGTGCTTGAGTTTGGCGGTTTACCGTGCCAATGCAATTAGTGCGATACTATTCATCTTGCACAGCGGCAACGTCTTTTGCGTGACCAGCTTAAGCAAGTGTGCCTGCGGTGAGATACTGCCTGAAATAGGGATGTCTTATCCACAGAATAAAAAAACGCCATAACAACAGCAGAATGCACACGATAGTGTGTAGCTTTCAATCGTGAAGTAAACCACAAACATACAGCAACAAAAACAAAAAACAGTCCATACCAACTCGTGTGATCTTTGCCACGTGAATTCGCTACTTTATTATGGAGAGACCATAAAGTGTCCCCGAAAAAAAATAATGGAATGAAGCTTCTCCAAGCGTTTGCATTGCTTCCCGACTGGTCAAATAATGTCGTCCGGATGAGCATTTGCAGTGTGCAGTATGGTCGGGCGAATTTGTGCTTTATTTATTTTGGCGTTTGGCCATAAGCGACAACGCCACCCATAAGCCAATTGCCTGCCTGGCATTGGAACATACGACGATGGTGCTGCTGCTGCTGTTTCTGCTTGTTTATGCTGCTGTCCCCGGCACTGGGGGCTCTTCTTTATTTCTGTTCTGTTTGTCGTTCATCTCGCGAAAGCGGGTCTGTGGATTATGAGTTATAATCTTTCCGCAGGCATTATAGTGCAAGTTTTGCGGGCATGTTTCCGGCATTTTTTGTTTTTCGATGCGCGGGGTAATATTTGTTCATTTTTCGCGCTTCCTTGGCTGCAGTGCCCGTAAGTGTCACGCGGCGAAAAGAACGAAAAGTAAAGAACCCGAGTGGGAGGGGAAAAAACTCGTTAAATTAGGTCGTATGTTAGCTTTTATGTTATTGCCGCCGGAAAGTGGACAGTGCTCCATAATATACTGCCGGTCGAGGAACGAGCTTTGGGCTGATAATAAACTCCCATATGCCATTGGCATTGCGTAAGGGAATTGATCTTCCGTTGGTTTGTTTTTTTGTTGTTGTTGTGTTTTTCAATGATAGCGTAATATGAGCTATTAAAAGGCTCGTACTAAAGAAGTGCGTTTGCGTTTGGATCAAGAGTAGTATAAACACACACACACA
>KB687591.1:0-14191 GCA_000349165.1 Anopheles christyi
CTTGTTACCGTACTGCACCGGTTAGCACTCAACATAACGCTCACACTGTTCGTCCTCTCGGCAATATCGGCCGTCCATCAGATCCGTAACCGGTTACACTTGGTGCCGTTTGTACAGGTACCCGGCAAGACACCGCAATTTCTCACGTGTGTTCGAGCACTGGTAAATCTAACAACGGCCGTCTGCATTCTTGCGGTCGATTTCCATTGCTTCCCCCGCGAGCTCGCCAAAACAGAAACGTTCGGCTACGGGCTGATGGACATCGGCGTGGGACTGTACGTGTTTAGCAATGGGATCGTGTACAAGGTGCGTCCTACCGACGAGCGGCGTCTGAATGCGGCTAGGGTGTGGAAAGTTCTGGCCAGCACTGCACCACTCTTTCTACTCGGATTTGGTCGGTTCTTTCTCACCAACGAGCTGGACTATCAGCTGCACGTGTCCGAGTACGGTGTACACTGGAACTTTTTCATCACACTCGCCTTCGTCAAGTTTGCCGGTACGCTCATCATGGATCTGGTGCACGATCCGGAAGTGATCAAGTTCGTCGCCATTACGTTGCTCTGTTGCCACGAGATGATGCTTCACCTGGGCGTTTCCCGGTACGTGCTTAGTGCGGACACCGAGCGGACAACGTTCTTTGCCGCCAATCGGGAAGGAATCGTGTCAATGCCCGGCTATCTGGCCCTCTTTCTTGCATCGGTGTACATCGGCTGGGTTGTACGGCCGTCGGACGAGATTACGTTGGCGAAAAAGTTTTTGCGCCGGGCGGGGAAGGTAGCCGTCGTAGCGGCAGTCTGCTGGAAGATGATATACGTGTGTGAGGATATGTTTGGGATTTCGCGCCGCCTCGCCAACATGGGCTACTGTTTCTGGATACTGGCGATCGGGAGCAGCGTGACGGCACTGTTTATGTTTTTCGAGCTGTTCGTGTACTTTGTGCGGTTTGAGGAGCCGAAATCGCCGGATCAAATTATGAAGACGGATGATTTCTGCATTCCCTACGTTCCGCTCGTGCTGCAGGCAATTAACGCTAACGGGCTGTTCTTCTTTCTGATTGCCAATCTGCTTACCGGGCTGGTGAATCTTGTGTTCCAAACGTTCCTGCTTGGAAGCGCAGCTGCTCTCACGATCATCGGGTACTACATGTTTATGCTGTGTGTAGCCGTTAGCTTTCTGTACGTTAACAGTGTAAAGTTAAAGATATGGTAAGCGGTATTATACAAAAAATTCCAGGAAAAACAGCGGCCTATCCGTTCCCAAATCGATCTCTAGTCATCGAAAGTCATTGTTGTAAATTAAGCAAAATTAAGAGGTTTACGAAGCTAAAATTATAGCAAATATACATTAGCCATTACGTTCTTAATTAATATTGAACACTATTCGTGGAGAGACACAACCAAACACTCATCATCGTCATCAAAAGCCTTGAACAAATAGTAAGTGAAAATAAAGAACAAACAGCAGTCTAAAATTAAGCTAAATCTCACAATTCGTTATTGGTAAATTGATATTACATTGTTTTTGGAATTAAAAATACTGCTTACTTTCAGCATGCTGCCGTCACTTAAGTTAGCCTTCGCGGGAGTACAACTATCATAAAGCCATCGGAGTTCATCCCAATCTCATTTGTGTAAAGCTTGAGTGGTTTAAGTACTATAACACGTTTCTTCACTCGTCAAAAAAACGAGCGTTTTAAGCATTTTCGAGGTGTACATAAGGAAGTTCTCGTTCTCGGGGTGTTTTGTGTTTACTCCCGATCCGATTTTTTACTGTTAATAAGGCGAGAATCTATAAGATTAATGATGATTCGAGTACGCTGTAAAATACGATCACGGAATGTCTGTATCATTAAGTTTAAAGCTCATCTTTCTTCACCTGCCTCCTGTTTGCGTTTGTGTTGGAATACTTTTGAAACTCTTTGTGTGCTTTCACATACTTGGCCGCTTTTGCCACCAAACGGTCGAATTCGTTCACATCAAACGCATAGTTGGTGAACTTGGCGTGCCGTTCGTCCCGTTCGGGATGCTTTCCCTCCCCTTCCGGATACACCAGATGATCACGCTCCCAGGATAGATAGTGAACGCCCCGCAATCGTGCCAAATCTCGGTAACAGTTTGGATCCTCACAGTGGTACAGCTCGAACAGGGTGGCCCATTTGGGCAGGAAGAGCAGATGCGTCAATCCCGCACCGTGCATACCGATAAAGATATCACTGTTGCGCGTTATGCGTAGCTGCTCCACAAAGGGTAGATCGTGACCATAGCTAACACGCTCTACGGCATAGTTAGGATTTTGTGCTATTCTAGCAACCAACTCATCTTCATTCAACACCCTTCGGTAACGCGTTTGCCGCGAAAGGAATGTTATTCGAAGCCGCTCGTCGGGACGGGTAGTCATGCGCACCCTTAAACGGTGCAGCACGTGCTCGGAAAATGCATGAAAAAGGCCACTGTTTTCACAGCCATTAATCTAAAATATAAAAAAAATAATAGTTTAGTGCGATAAATACAACAACAGTAAAAATGTTCCCAAAAAGCTTACGATCGGTGTGTTGTAGTAAAGTCCAAAGATCATACGCGGTAACAGCGGTAAGACGACATTTTTGAAGCAAACTACCTTCCCAGCGTACGTTTTCAAATCTGCAATCGGATTCTTCGTGAAAACCTTAAAAGTGTCCGCAAACGGCGATAGGTACGTAAACGATTCCCACACCAAAACCTGTGTGTCCGTATCGAACCCCCAGGCATGTGACAGATTCACATGCAACGATGCGTACAGGTTTAAAAAATCACAGAAATGATGATACATATTGATCGCTGCATCAATCTTCATGATGAAAGCGGGCTTTTCGATCACCACATCACACCTGCCCGCCTCGATCGGCGGCTGCTCGAGGCGCTGGAAAAACCGCAACTCCGGTCCCCACGATTGCAGCGGGCTGATGTGCTCCAGCTCGTCGCGCAACCGTTCCCCGTGCAGTCGACAGTGGCCCCCAATCTGGCCCGGGCCCAGCACATCCATCTTGTAGCGCAACGGTTCGGTCCGGTGTGCCAGATCGGTGAAATTGATCATCAAATTGCGGCCACGGCAGAAGCGAAGGTACTTGGAGCATTCCAGCGACGAATCGTGCGGGAACTGGGGTTCGCACATGATGCGCGTTTCGCGAATCTGATCCCGCACGAAACCTAAAAAGGAAAATAAAAACCGGCTTGATTTAATGGGGCGAAAACTGATTTAGTGGCGCAACGCCATAGGTGCCTCGTCATGGTAGCTGATGGAAAAAAATACTAGCCATTAAAATATACTCTTTCCCCTTTTTTTCGATCTTATCTCAATTAAGACAAAGGCTTCTCTTAATTTCATATGAATTATTTCATTTTCTTTCACACGCGTTCCACACACAACGTACCGAAATCTGCCTGACTGAAGAACGTGTCCAAATGAGCCTGCTTGCTTTTCACGTATCCAATGTGGCTCCCGGGGCAGCTATGGTTCGCGTACCGATTCCTTTCCGTACAGCCTTCCTCATACCCCCAGCAACTAGCCTTACGGTTTTGGTAACTTTGGCTTGCAATAACCGACCGATAAGGACACGTTTCATCTTCTGCACATTGTTTTTCCAATGCTGGGAAGCGCCGGAAGTACATGGGAAGATGCGCTTTGGAGAGGTTTATGTACGCGTACGGTTTATCACATGCCACGTAAGGTGTGCATTGGACCAGTAGAAGCAAGATCGTCACACTAAATGCTAGCACAGCACTACGTACACGTTCCATTCTGGCGTTTCAAAACTGCTTTGATCAACATTCACCTTTGCACAGAGAACACTTGGCAAGAACGACGATGGTTTGAACTGCCTTCTTTAGCAAACAGAACAACGGGAGATAATTGATCGTGTGGGCTTTTGTAGAATTGCCACGGTGGTGTATTATACAATACGATCGAACACCTCCGCATTAGCGTTTCGATGCGGCTTCTATGCACACGAGATGACGCACCGCCTTCGCGGGTGATGAGCTAATCCGCCCGGGGTGGTTTCAACTGAGCATCAAAACAACGCGTTTTTTATGCTTCTGCCATGCTGAATGATCGTGGTTGATCGTGATTGCATGAAGCGTTGAAGATATTCCGTATCATCTGTTAATTAAACGTATATCGATATCAATACCATCCCACACAACGAACGAACCCAACGTATCACAATTTTTGGCAAATAAATACGAAAATATAAATAAATAATGTATTTGCCGGTTGCTTTCCTTCCTCTTCGAAACAAAACTCACACACACGCACCCTTGCACACACAAAACACCTGCTTTACGTCCCCTATCCAGACACAGATTGAAAACACGCGCAGGTAAAAACACATCTCTGTTTACATCGGCGCTGTCATCACGCTCGACATTGAAACGTCACATTTGACATTGCTGCAAACGAGAAAAGAAGGCAGACGGCACCCAAGTCGGCTCCGTTGCGTTGTTCGCAATATTTTGCTTTTGCTGTGAAAATAACACCTATCGAGCTTGGCACTCGGTGGAAATTCATTCTACCTTGGGAGGGCGTTGCATTTGGAAAAACGTCCCAGTGAATAAATGTTCGCCATGTCGACGATGGAGCGTCATTCGACGTAAGTAGTGCTCCCTTTGCAACAACACCCTTCTGTGAGTTTGTATCCAAATCCCCGTCCTATTTCTTTTGCTCATTAGGTCCGTCACGCCCGTTGCCCGGCAACCCAGCCTGGACGATATGAATCTGGACCAGTTCCTTAAGATTTCCAACTACGAGGACACGGTGAAGCAGCTCGACATTTACTACGGAATCGGTGAGTTGTCGCCTTTGCACAAGGGTGTGCAAATGAAAATGAGGTTTAATTGATTTGTCCTTGAAACGATCGAAATTCGATCGTTGCGTGACGGTTTCGGTTTCCTTTCTCTTTCCCCTTTCCACATTCAGTGAAACGACAGTTGCTGCAGTTCCAAAGTCCAATAACGGGCCTGTTTCCGGTGCTCAGCACTGATCGGGAGGTGGGTAGTATACGGGATAGCGTCTACTGTGCGGCAGCCATCTGGAGCCTTTACCAGGCATACCGCCGGATCGATGACGATCGGGGCAAAAGTTACGAGCTCGGCCAGTCAGCGGTAAAGTGTATGCGCGGTATACTGGAGTGCTGGATCAAACAGGCCCACCGGGTGGAAAAGTTTAAATCGCGCCAGTGTGCGGTGAATGCGCTGCACTGCAAGTTCCACTTAGATACGGGGGAGGAAATATATTCGGATGAAAACTACAACCATCTGCAGATCGATGTGGTTTCGATCTATCTGATCTTTCTGGTGCAGATGATAACGTCCGGCTTGCAGATCATCTACACCCAGGATGAAGTGGCGTTCGTGCAGAATCTGGTGTATTACGTGGAACGTGCCTACCGCACGCCCGACTTTGGTATGTGGGAACGTGGCTCAAAGTACAACGACGGTACGCCCGAGATTCATGCCTCATCGATCGGGATGGCCAAGTCAGCCCTGGAAGCGATCAACGGATGCAATCTGTTCGGCGAGAAGGGTGCTTCATGGAGCGTCGTGTACGTGGACATTGATGCGCACAATCGTAACCGAAGCATCTTCGAGACGATGCTGCCAAGGGAATCGAGCTCGAAGGGTGTCGATGCATCGCTACTGCCGACACTTTCCTTTCCGGCGTTTGCGTCGCATGAGGAACGGCTGGTGGATACGAGCAAGCTGAACGTGGTACGACGGTTGAAGGGCAAGAAAGGTTTCAAGCGATTCAGCCGCGATGGCTATCTGTCCAGACTGGAGGACAAAACGCGGCGCTACTATCACAAGGGAGAAATTAAGGACTATGAGGGGTACGAGTGCGAGTGGCCAATGTTCTACACGTACATGATCATCGATGGAGTGTTTAAGAACAATCTCGACCAGATCGAGGAGTATCAGATGGAGTTGCGGAAGTGTATGCACTCTGACAATAATGGAGGTGGGTGTTTCGGGTTTTTTGTTTTGTTGCATTTTTCACAGCGACATAATTTATTTTCGTTTTAGACCCAGTCGTGTCGATGTGTTACGCTCCGGATGGCGACGGGATGTACACACGGGCCTCCTCACAGTCGCTCTTTCTCTGGGGCCAATCGGTGTTCATCATTGCACAGCTGCTTACGGCCGGTTTGCTACACATTAACGAGCTGGATCCGATCCGGCGATACCTACCTTCTTACAACCGGCCCCGGAAAGGCGGTCGCTATTCAGCCTTTCAGGTGAGTAAATGCACAAGCAGAGCGCTTTCTGGCGGGAGAAAACTTGATACACCTTTTCACACACTAAAACATTTTAAACCCGGGACAAACACTGAACAACAAAAAGGGATTTCAGATTAGAGTAGCAGAATTGTACGCTGCTATATGACATTAAACATGAAACAAAATTATAAATATCTAACAGGGTGAATTGGTTTGAAATCGCTTTCTACTAGCTACTAAAAGAGTGGGATACTACACTAGAGTAAATCAGAACAAACAGTTGTACAGAATCACCTTCTCTTGAATCTAATGTAGAAAGGGAAGTGGTATGAGGCACACGAACAAAATATTTCCTCTCTACAACGTTACAACGCAGAAGCTATTATTGCTTGACATGGCTTCGTCGCAAAAGTGTATCTTCCACTGTGTCTTATTGTCTTTCCCTTTTCTTTATTTTGGAACCGCGCTACCCAACCGCAAAAAGGCAAAACCGGGAATTGTAAGTAATGTGTAGTCGTCACGAATCCGTTATGAAAACGCTTCTTAGGAGCATTTTGTTTTGGTTTACATATTTTTAACATTTATAGAATAGTTATCCTTTTTTTTTTTACTGAACGTTGTCATTAACTGCAAATAGATAGAATTATGTACGATCGAGCAAAAAATCATACAACGCAAATATGCAACCATCCGTAGTACAAGAGTGGCTTTGCTAATCAAAACAAAATTAAATGATATTTAACGTTTTTATGTTGTTTTTAAACTAGAACTAGACCATTCTAACACATACAAAATGTTACAAACTAGAGTAGAAAGAACCGCATATGCTTAGTTATGATTTTCATTTGCACTGCCGTTTAGTTTCGTTCTTTCGACGTAATGATCGCTCATTGTTTGTATCTGTATTTCCGTACGAGATCGCCTTCTTCTGTACTATATACATATATTAATGAGTGTTACATTTTCTATTTTCCATCAATTCTTTTTTTTTTTAACGTTTTCCACTCGCAAATCGCGCGGACAGCGTACCAAAATCGGAAGTGTAAGTATACGGGAAGGTATCGTTGCCTTCACAGTCGCATACACAGGTTTTTTTTAAAGATTTTGCTTGAGCGCCACTCACAAAAGAGTGATCGTACGGCTCTTACAGTACCGCGAGTCCATCAAACTCTTTGCGAGCTGCATTTTGCTGTTTTTGCTTACATTTCATGCCGCATTTCGCGTAATGCGTTAAGACTAAAAAAATTGACTGAACAAAAAAATAAAACTATTTCTTCTCTTGTAACTGTTTGTATGTGTGTATGCAGATACTACTAATACTATTCTCAATACATGCCAAAAACTCATGTGCCTTACTCATCAGAATCGTGTACTACTTTTCACTCCTATCGTTTTGGACGCTGCCTCTGGACGTGTTACGGTGTTTCATCTTTGCAACAAACGCGCATCGCGCTCAAAATCGGTCCTTATCACTGGCACGGTCTGGATGCATTCGTCCGACCGTCGGCTTCATTTCACGACTGCTGCGTCACAACACGTTCACGACATTGCAATCTGCACCTGCTGTGAATGTTTCACTTTCAACCCATATTTCATTTGATCGAATTGATTTTATTATTCTTTGGGGCTCCTTTTTGACATTGATTATTGGATTGGATTGTTGTGGATGCATATTAGGCACTAGCCATGAATCGCCCTGTTACGCCACCACACATAGAAGAGCGTCAGGATCAAATGTCGGATTCGTCCATCGAACCAGCGAAAGTAAATATTGAACCATCGATCAGTCGAATCGCTTGTCGTGGCACCGAATTTCGCTTTGTTTAAAGATGTCCTAGTGTGATGAGGAAATTTAATGTTATAATTTTCATCATGAATACCTGTTGGGCTTTTAATGTGTGTTCTCGTTGTGTTTCGATAAGTTGTTTTAATACTCTCCCCCCAAAAAAAAAAACAAAAAAAAACGAAAGGTGCTCCAATGTTATTATGTTGCTGTTCTGAAAAAGAGTTTTTTTGTTTTGTTTGCTAAATTGAACTTGTGAATTTATTTGTATTTCATTTGAAGAACATAATTTTTATTATATTTGTAACTGTGTATGTAATGAGAGTGAAGATATACTAACAATGAACTTATGTTCTACTTTTCTGTTTGCATTATTAAATTATTCATCCATTTAATGCACTTTTCGGTATGCAAGCCAATATTCATTCCTTTTCTCTGACTGAACTTAATTTAAACATAAACGTAACAACTTTACATTTAATTTCCTGTTGCACTCTATATGCTTCTTTTTATAAAATTTCTGGACTACTTTACTCATAAAATATTATTATGATTTATTAATTGAATATTCTATTAACCCCGCCTACACCGAAACAAAAAGGGTACAGCAACGGATCTGGTAGTACAGATAGTGCTGATCGCGGAATCCATGCGCCTGCAAGCGATGATGGCAACTTACGGTATTCAAACACAAACACCACACGAGGTAAGTGTTTGTTCGTCCTACCCATAAACCAGTTTCTAAAACTTATCCTCTCCACCGTAGGTTGAACCCGTCCAAATCTGGTCCTCGACGCAGCTCATCAACGTGTACCAGCAGCTGGGCGTGAATGACAAAATTGGCCTGACCGGGCGACCACCCCGTCCCGTCGGTTCGCTTGGTACGAGCAAGGTGTACCGTATCTGCGGCATGACCGTCCTCTGCTATCCGCTCATCTTCGAAGTGTCCGATTTCTACCTCTACCGCGACATGGCGCTGCTAATCGACGACATCAAGACGGAGCTACAGTTTGTCGGCAAGTACTGGCGTCTGTCCGGCCGGCCTACCGTGTGTCTCCTTATCCGTGAGGAGCACATGCGCGATCCCCAGTTTAAGGAGATGATCGATCTGCTGGCGATGTTGAAAAAGGGCTACTGTGACGATATGAAGGTACGCATCGGCCGATTGCAAAACCTTATCTCCAGCTCGTGCATTGAGCATCTAGATTTTATGTCCACGTCCGACCTACCGGACGTTGGTGATACAGCCTTTGCCCAGATACACCACGACTATATTGGCTACCAAAGTCTAACGGATGTGCCGCGGGCCCATTCGTATCGGGAGAAAAAGATAATGGCCGCCGAGTATGCAACCCGCTCGACACCGGACATTCTTGAAGCGCTGCGAAACACGGAATCGATCTTCCTGCAGTGCCAGCTGCTTGGTATTATCCTGCACCGGGAAGGTGCACATTATGAGCTGGCGGGCGATTCGGTACACGTGCGGCTAACCGATCTTTACTATCGGGCCGGTACGTTGCGGTATTGGCGAGCGGTTCGGTACTGTAGTTCGTTGTTGCGCCATATCGTTGATTCGATTTCACCCTTCATTACGACGCTGCTGGTAAATGGTAAACAGATTACGGTCGGTGTGATTGGCCAGCGGGAGACAATCTTTGACAAACCGATGACGCCCTCGGAGATACAGAATGTGATGTACTCGACCGTGCAGCCGTACGACGTGATCCATGCCGTGCTGCAGCAGGAGGTGGTACTGTACTGTGGTCGCTTGATTGCCACCAATCCGGACATATTTAAGGGCATTCTGAAGATTCGTGTCGGTTGGGTGTTGGAGGCAATGCGACTTTACCTCACGATGAAGGGCGATGAGGGTGCGGATATTGAAAATTTGTCACCATTTCAAATTCGGCAGCTGTTGCAGCGAGTGCTCACCGTAAGCCAGTGGGCCAATGAAGATCAGTAAGTGTTAGGGAAGGAGAAGGTAGAAGAAGTGGTTTCTAACATACTGAACAATTAAATACTTATTGCAGCTTTAGCACCGTACAGCGTCGGCAGCTGGAAGGATGTCTGTGTCGCGTGCCCAGCTCCTTCTACAACCTGGTGTGGGATGTGCTGGAGCGCACACCGCACGGTATTACCGTGCAGGGGCACAATCTCCCTGCCATGCCGACACTTACCAACAAGAGCCGCAGCGAGCTGTCCTTCTCGCTGCAGGTTGAAGAAATGCTGCACCAAATCACGCAACCCGAGCGGCGCCAAATTGCCGTCGAGCTGCTGTGCATCGTGGCCACCATCCTGAGCCGCAATCCGGAGCTGCGCTTCCAGCAGGTGCTCGATCTCGATCTGCTGCTGGAGGATTCGTTCGCGATGTACTGCAAAGATCACAACTTGCCACCGAGCAAGGACGTTTCGCCCCTATTTTCGCTCTCCTACTCACAGACGACGGGCTATCTGGCCCGGGCTGCAGTGAACAGTGTGCTGCAGCGATGCGCTCTTTCCACGGAGGACTTTGCCGATGACGTAGAGGATCATTGCCGCGTGCAGTAGGGTGGGGGTAGGACCCATAGTATACCAAACTAGTCGATCACCGAGGGAACACACGCGATGGATTGTTTGTTTTTAACACCGCTAGTTTTGTTTAGTGTTAGCTTTGAGTTGAGTTTTGCTATCATCCTTTATGAATGTTGGTTTTTTACACAAAATGTGACCGAAAATGTTGTTAGTAAAAAAGAACTATTAGGTAGTAGCAATGTCCAGTAATTTGGCCGTTACTAGCACCTGCCTGCCCACACGTGCGTGGGTCAAGAGGGTGGATGATTATCTTTGTAATCTCTCGTTTTTGCATGACATGTAATGAAGCAATAAATTTTACGCAATCATGACAAAAGTAGATAAGTTTTTTTCCCTTTCCTATTCCCATTGCTACAAACAGCTGTTGGATTTTTGAATCAACAAACAAACACAACAATGCACACGTGCCTTCTCATATGTTGCCTTTTTTTCGCCAGCACTGTTCTGTCATTTGTGCTCGTAGCCGGTTTGTGTACAAACAACGCATGCTGTCAATTGCATGTTCACGGCACAAAGGAAAATCCCTTCCCGGAATGGCAGATTTACAAGAGTTGCAAGATTTGGTGTCTCAAATTGCAAAACCCGAACGAACCATCCAGTGCATTCCGGATGGAATCGGGTTTGAGCAGTTTGCTACCATTTGTGGTTTACCTGGAGCGCCGGAAAACGTGAAGCAATTGATAGTGTCGTCGGTGGCGCAGCTCCGCCGTGGAGTTTCAGCTGAGCAGGAGAATAATACAATATTGCAGGAAATTTTGAATATTCTTATTGAAAAAGTTACTAGCTTTGTAAGTTTAGCTCAGTATTCGTGGCTCGTTAGAACAATGTTCGCCTTGCAACTGCTGAAAGGTTTGTCGACGAAGGTGTCCTCCCTCGTAAGGAAGCTGTGTGAGGCTGTGGAAGGAATCAATCTTGCTAGACTTCGCCATTCCCCGAGTGTGGTGAGTACAGTACTGTCCTCAATCCTTCCTTTAAACTCCATTCTGTAACATTTAACTTTAAAAAAAAATGCAGGTTCACACGCTAGCAAAATGCTTAATGGAAGACATTCCAGTGGACGGTGTCAATCTGCTGCACGCGATCAAAAAACTTGCGATATCAAATTCTCCACAGCTGTACTACACGGCCATTGCGCTTATTTTTGCCGGTCTCGATACGATAACACACCCCGAGAAACTGATCCAACTGTACCGGGTACGCGGAATGGACGAACTAAGTCACTATCTGGAAGCGCTCAACGTAGAGCGTCTCCAACAGCAGTGTGACAAAATGCAGAACATCTATCAGCTGCTAAAACTTCTTAGCCTTTACCAAAACATGGTGATCATGCGCCACGCAGGGAAACGGCCACCAGAGCTGAAGGAAGAGCACAAATGCTTCGCGGAGCTGCTTTACGCAACGAGCACGCAGATAAAATCCTTCCGACAGTGGCTGGAAAACTTGAGTGCGTTGGTGCAACCGTTCGGCAATGAGCAGGATGAAGATTATTTGATTGTAAGTAAGCAGCTTCAGTTGAGGAGAATGTGTTAATCATAGTCTTACTTTGCCGTTTATTTTAGTTAGCAGATTTGATTCACGTGGACATGATACCCTTGTTCGACGACTGGAATCAGCACGATGGCATGATGTGATTTATCTAATTGTTTTTATATCTTCCTCGATTTGTTTGTCTATAAGTAGTGCCATAAGAGAGACTGATTAAAAATAATAACATAAAAGCAATACTTTGCAATCATTATAGAAAGTTTTCTCAAGCACTGAGCGTGCAACCACGTAAGATATTATATCATATCGAAGCTAGTGCCGAATTGCTAGAAAACTATATTTATTGTTTGCATTAGGAAAATACAGGTGGTATCTTCGTAAACAAATTCATTATGATAAATGATCTTTTTAGGTGTTACACGTGTTGACGCAAAAGGCTTACTTTTTATCTACTCTGCAGATAAACTGAATTAGTTTTTAAGATATCAGATAAGTTTTAAGATAAGTTTTAAGGCCGCCACTTCTGCTCGTTACCGATAACATTGTCGATCCATTTCTGGAAAAGTGTGCACGCAGTAACTAGCTTAACTTGAATTAGACAAAACATGAATTAGAAAATTCCTTCGGATTATAGACGGTGCCTACGCATGTATGCCGGTCGGAAACATTGTTTCAATGTCCGTTGGCACGTGGGAACAGTAACATCTTCTACCCTACGGTTCTTACGCTAAAGCTCGGATTACGATAGGTGTGACCTTAATTAAACCGTTACGATAACACTCAAGTAAGTTTTGGTACTGTAAAATGTACTTTTTACGAGCACCAAAACATGGGCGGTTTGCAATTAAGTTTGCATAATTAAGCAATACATTAATGAAACATGTATATAAACCTAGTAAATAAACGGAAAAAATACTGTTCACTTATAAAGAACTATAAATTAAATTTTTAGCTAACATTCGGCAAGTTCAGTGTGCACCATGTTAAGAATGGGAGAGTTGATGCAAAGCAATCAAACAAAACAAGGTTATTTGGTGAGCTTTGGTGGAAATGCACGGAGAGAACTAACTGACAATCACACTGGGAAAATATTTCAGTAACAAATATAAATGTTGTTATTCAAACAATAATGTATTAGGACCATTCAAAATACAACTATGAACGAGCAGTAATTGGAGATAATATGCCGAATATCATTTTATCAAAAAATAAAGTTAAGCAATACAAATTGAAATTGAAAATGATTTTCTTGTTGTAAGTATTCTCTCTTAACATTAAATCATTTTCCACTTACACTATTTATCCAACTTTTATTTTTGCCCTTTTTATTTGTTTCAATTTCCTTCTTCCATAGTCCACGTGTACGCTCTCGCTCTCTCGGCTTCAACCATCATCTCGCGGTGCTCTCGCGCGCCCACGGACTGTTTAGCGACTCGCGGAATCTTCGTGGCCATTGTGTGTTGCCAACTTCCGTCCGGTACGGTCGTCATCGTCGTCATTCTGTGCGTGTGCGTATGTGCGGTGTGCGCACTGTGTGGTGTGGTCGATCGTACCCTTCCGCCCCTCATTACGCGGAACACCATTGGAGTAGGTGAGGGGAGGATGCAGCTGTGCGTCGATCGACACAACCCCCTCCTGAGTTCGGTGTAGTGGCTGAGTGTGTTTGCCTGGCCGTGATCGGTGTGAATAGTGTGTGGAACAAACGGCGCACACCGGCCGATTCATCTTTCTTGGGGACAGTGTTTTTGTCCGCTATATTACAACGCGTAAGTGTAAGCAGGGTTGTGTGTATGTGTGCGCGTATTTCTACGCTTCAGGAAGAAGCCCCACTGGAACGACGGAAAATGGGCAAACAATGAAAATGTCAGTGTCCTTTTCCCATTCCCCTTTTTCTGGAGCAAGATTGTATTATTAGAAGTGTTGTTTAGAAGTGTGTGTGCGCCCGTTGGCAATCATAGTAACCGCGGGTGTTGTTTTCTTTCCAAAAAAAAAAATATATATATACAAGAAAAACACTAGAAGAATGGTGCCGTTTGTGTATCGCGCTCAAGTTTTACCTTGAGTTAGGGCGTCGCGCCACCGTGTTTAGCCGATTCGAAATG
>KB687602.1:0-14212 GCA_000349165.1 Anopheles christyi
TGTGTGTGTGTGTGTGTGTGTGTGTGTGTGTGTGTGTGTTTGTGTGTGTGTGTGTTGTTTAGACACCCTGGGAGGGTCTCCCGTGGCTAATGTTTTGTCCATTTTCTGGTTTAGTCTTACGGACTAACGGGCGGTTCTGCATACGACAGGGAAACGTACAATGATGAAACAAAGTGGAAAAGAAATATCAAATCTCACCAAGCTCGTTTTCCAGGAAGGAACGCTCTGTAACTGTCTGTCCTATTGTCCGTTGCTGTACGTTTGTTAATTTGCCTGCAAAATGGTTGTATCCGTGCTTTTACTCTTGTTTTTGTTGTGGTTGTTGTTTGCTCTCATTTTACGTTAACATTTCTGCAGAGCCGCGTAAAATGATATAACTGTGTATGATAGAGACGATAGTGCGAAAAATTGTACAACGCGTGATTTTGTTTGGTTTTAAACAAAATGAATATTCATATTAGTTTCATCTTTTGTTAATTTAAAGAAATACATTGTTTCCATGTTATATTTTGATACTTATATTAGTTTGTTCAATAAAATGCAATTAAAAAATCTACAATAGAACGCTGTTCATAACTTGGTTAAACGAACATGTCGTTTATTAGAAGTACACGAAGCATTGATGAAATATTCGCATATATAGATTAACCCATTGCTATTTCATTTAATGACATCCACAAGAGAAGAAAGACCGTAAAATATCGCCATAAATTTATCCTCGTCTTCTTTCAATTATACCACGAGCGTAACCTTGACTAGTTCATTAATCCCACAAGAAACCGACCACATCCTCAACACTTGTACCAATTTCGCTCGCTGAAAAATCGCAAATCATTTGTATCCTTCCGTGTGACACTGTTCAAAGCTGTCGAATCTGCCAATTCATTTTCCTGCCTTTTCCCGGCCTTCCCTCCAACCCCCGCCAATTGCCACGTAAAAGCTCCGGTCCCGTGCAAGAGGAGCATTTCTTGGAACGACCCGCAAGCGAAGCCATGTGTCTTTATTTTTTAATTCTACCTCCAACCCCGCGGATGGAGCGATATCTCATCGGGCCACGCGTTATGTGGCTCACTGCCGGATGATTAATTAAGCCGCTTTGTGATTACGCCTAAGTAATTTCGCCCGAATTACCTAACGAACTGTTTCGGCTTCGCTTTCGCATCATCTCAGTAGGCTGCAGAGAATTGGAAAGGACGAAACTAGAAGGAGAAAAAGAGCGGTGTCTCTAACAAACCAAAAAAAAAACACTAGCAATCCCAACAGTGTGTGCGGAGGTTGTTTTTCGAGGATCTGGTCACACCCAGTCATTCAGTGTGTCCACGTTCATTTGCTTTGCCATCTTTCTATCGGCAACCGACCCACCAGAGACCAGTTGAGGATGCAGTGACAGTAGCATTCTAACGGATCATTTGAGAAATGTTGCTGTCATCTCCGTTTTATTCTGATACCCTGCCTTGAATGCACGCTTTTGGAAACGGAGGAGACATTCAGTTTGCTTTTCTAGAGCAACGTTGTGTTGTGTTCGCTTTCCCTTTGGGGGTTGTGATGTGAAGATTTTTTTTTTTTTGCCAAAATATGGTGGCGGTTACGCTACGCTTGGTTTTGTTTTTGCTATCTAAAGTAAAATAAACCTCAAAGAAGAATCCTGCTAGCACAAAATCAGACAGACGAATGGTTTTTTTGGGTGCAGGATTAAGACGATTTTTTTCTTCGAGATCCGTTGAATGTTTTTCCATCACCGGTGCGAACGTTGCTTTGGGTTTTGCACAAAAACTAAACACTTTCTGTTAGCTTTTTTTCTTCTTCTACCATTTCCTTGACCTTTCGTTCATTCAAAGCCAGCGATTAGCGTGTCTCGGACAGAGAGGTGGAGCAATGAAAAACTGAAAACATAAAACGAAAAGATCGTTCCCTCACTGGAGGCACGAAATGCAAAACAGAACCATCCAATGCAGCAAAGAAATAAATCACGTACAGCGCGTTCTTTAAAAGGCTGCTTAGTGGGGTGCGTGTTAAGCCGTTCATCGATTACTGTTGGTATTGGTATTTAGGATTCAAGAAGCTATTTCTTCATTCAACAAGTTTGTAACGATTTGGAGAGTAGTTCAAATATTACATGGACACCAATATGAATTAATGAGAAGCATCCCTAATGGTAGTAAAGAGCATATGGTGATGATGACTCTGTCAGCAACCTTTGCTTCAATTCAGTAACATCTTAACAATGTGCTCGACGCACTTTTGAATTGTTTTAATTCTATCTTCCAAATTGAAAATATGAATATAACCTCCGATCGAATTAAATTTGCAAAAAGCAAATCAAATTTGCCAAACAGTGTCTTTAAACCCGCGCGACATTTAAGACATTCTTGCCCTGTCGTATCTTAAAGTAAGCTTTTTACGTCACATACTTAAAGAGCGAAAAAGTTATTCCATTTTGAAGTCAACTTCTTGACAACTTAATGCACGTGGTGGTGCCTTCAATCTACACTCGCACATGCTACTTGTACCGCCCTCATCAAGTATGATGTACAACTTTTATTTGAAACGAAACCATCAGACCTTCGCCTACGAAGAAAACATTTTCTCTACATCACAATCCCTAACAAAGCCAACCGAACTTTTTGAAGTGTCATTTGTTGGTTGTGTTTGATGAACGGTTAAAGTTAAACAGTCGTCTCGAGAGTCATTTCCATGATCAAAAGAGCACACCAAATGGTCAACTGAATGGTCGCAACCAACTAAACTTCTTACCGTCTTCTCCACTAATGCGTACGTCAATTAGGACACTGTCAGCCCACAAATGCGAACAATGCTTTGCATTCCATGTACCATTGTCCTGTATAAACCGTTTACTTTACCATCTTGGTACCCATCATCCTTCCCTATCCTCCATGGTGTTGTGAAAAGGTGGCAGTAAAAATCGATTTCCCGGAACAGTTTGATAAACAAGATTCGACAACAGATTTTCATTCCCGCGAGCGATTTTCCACTGATTATCAGCTTCGCTCCTTTTTGGGAGTCTTTGTAGCTAATGAAAAAAAAGGGCAGAATAAAAAAAAAATCATCTGCGGGAGCTTTTGTAAGCCCGTAGTAGCCCACCAAAAGGGCAACAAGATTTACACGGCAAGATAAGGCAGACTGGGTACAAGGGATGAAATGAGGTTTGTGTCTTTGTGTGCCTTTTTTTTTGCCTTGCCCTTGGCAAAATGGCACCTAGTGCTCGTTCCTTTAGTTTGGCCAAAATGCTCTTTATATATGTAAAGAGCAGAGCAAGCGATTCTAGTTCTATGTAATGCCATGCCCATCTGCCAATCCTTGGCATACGAAAACGGATAACTACACAAAAAAAGTCAGGAAGTCCGGTTAAAGAGATACAAAATACCCCAAATCCGGCCAGCAGCGCGACATACATTGAAATGAGTTTCATTGTTTCATTATTTGCATGGCCAGACCTTCCGAACAAAGCAGTGTAAAGGGTTCAAGTCACAAAACTTCAAACTGAAATGACAAACCACTGTACCGATGCGCTGGAAAAGTGATCGTATTCGTAAAGATCACTCAGCAACGGTGAAAAAGAAAGAAATCAACTAACTCTTGCAGCAAAAAGAACCGGATACAGGTGCGTTTGCTGCTCGGTCAGAAAAGGGATGACAAACGTATTGCGAAAAAGGTTTCAGGTCAAACTGAAATGAAGAGGGAAAGGGAAAACCAGAAAAAAAGTCTTATGACAATGCAAAATGAAAATGGCCCTTTTTTGTACCAAACTCATACCTTTGTTCATGCTTGGTGAAGCTTCAGTCGGTTAATAAAGCGTCCACCGGAAGCTTCGCCGCACGGATGATGTCCTTTTGCCCTGTCAACTGGCCCCAAAACAGTGAAGTGTCACCGTGTGGATCATGTAATGCTTAATACCATCTAGCTTCGGCAAAATGAGGAGAACCCCCGGGCTGGAACAAAGGAACAAAACAAAAGGCAAACCAAAAAACAAAAAACAAAAAAAAACCCAAGAAAAGGATAAAAACGGATGATTAATGGCTCTGGTGGGTGATGCCCAGGTACACCGCAGCCCAGCGGTAAATCTCTTCTTTAGCGCCTGTCGTTAGTTCTGAAGTGCCGTTTATTTTCCGATCTCCCTCTTTCTCTCCCAGGGAGGGCGGTTCGGAGGGCGGTTCGGAGGGCGTACCATATCCCAAGCAGCATAATTGACGCATAATATCTCTCCACCCTTCCAGCGTGGCTTGGGGATTACTGTGATGCGGCAATAAAAGAACGATTTTTGCTTAATTCAAACAACAATCTCATGGTGTTCATGTACGAATTCGACGAATTATTATTTCTATCGTGATTCTGTAAAACTTTGTATAGAAAAATCTCCCAGAACGCATCAATTTTACCTGAGAATGCAGCCATTTCCTACGAATCCAATTGCGTTGAGTGATGGGTTTTGTTTGTTGATGTTTACTGCTCCTGGAAATTGTTTGAGAGTCCTATCCTAACATTCTTAAATGTGGAATTACATGGGTAATTTTCCATGAATTTAATTTACATATCTTTCAAGGGTGAGGTGCCGCTTGTGATAGATTGCACAAACAGCTCAACAAACAAACATTTCGCAAGAATTATGAAATGAATGAACTGGTTGTGCTGTTTACGGACCGTACAATTTTTTTTATATTAGGTGAGGTCAACATATTTTCCTCAACATACGGCTCAGCAGCTCCAACTGGTTTGCCTATTAGCCGTGTGTTTCCCTTTTGCATACATTTATGCATTTCTCTGCTTGAGTTTATCCCTTACAAAATCTCAAGATGCTTTTTCTTCTACTGATTCTGTAGCTCAAACGAGAAATAAATAAATAGAGTAAAATTTTATCAGAACCAATAATCATCAAGCCGGTGGCATCAACCCAACCTTAACACATAATCATTTCGTAGCACATTGACCGTGAAATGGTTCAATCCCGTACTCCGACTGCACATTGAACTCCCACCCCACGAGGTCCCATGCCATGTGAATGATTTGTTCAATTTAAATGTTTACCTTTCCCACCATTCAACCGTGTGCCGAGTCACTAACCGTCTGTTTACGAATCCCAGTTTCTCCGAACAGGCCAATATAAGTTCCTCATTAGGATGCTAAAAACCGATCGTTCCTGTTTTGTTCCATTCCCTCTTGGTGCGAATCCGCGCACTGTAAGCAGCCGAATACACGCAATGTAACGCAATTTGCTTCATGAATACATTATAAACAATTTACATATCAATTTTGTACCAAACAATCTCAATCTTGGTGGGAGGCGGAAGGAAAGCGTGTTTGGTCAGAAATGGAGTGGCATTCAGTTTGATACAGTTTTTCCACACGGTTTGAGGAAAAGCACACATTGCTTGTTCTGTACATTCATTCAGTCAGTTGCGGGACCATCATCAACATCATCATCATCAGCTGTGAATACGACAATACTCGGTAGCGGACTGGACGCATTGGAATGTCTCGAGAGACAGCGGGTTTTTTTTCCGAGAAGCTCCACTCCACTAGTGAAAATCCGGCAACGTTACGATGCAGAGAAGTTGTTTGAAGTTGATTGTTTGGTTTCATTCCGGTTGTGTGAGGCAACAGGGTAGGAATGGCATGGGACGCAGGATTACTGTCACAACTGAAGCAAACATACACACACGATGCAGCTTGCTTGGGCCGTGTAAGAGGAACACTGTTAAAATTTCCTTCTCATTGGAGTTTCCGGAGAGTTAAACAACACAAACAGCCACACTCACTCAGAAACATGGCCGAATCATTTTTAAGCCTCGTACTTTCCCCAGCCTTTTTTAATATTCTAGCCCCATTCCATCCCGTTAGCACCGTTTCCTGTGCTTTCGAATTGAATTTCCCAAGAGCATCGTAGTGCGAGAAACGGGGGAAAACAGAGAGGATCCGTACACGGATTTTCCATTCATTAGCATTTGCAATAAGTTAAAAACTCCTGACAGTGGTGAGCAAACGTGGACAGCATTTGCGTTCTCGGTCCCCAGTTTCCCAGCAGAGAGAGACAGGAGGTGCTTCGGGGAACGCGTGAGCCAATGTTGTGGATTAGGCGCTTCGTTGACTACGTCAAAGTTTGTCAGCATCTTTGGCAGGCCGCGCCGTTAGTAAAAATGTCTTCCGAGGAGCTGGAAGCTGGTTGACAAACTCACTCCGATAGCATGATGGTTTTATTTTTTGTTGTTGTTGTTGCTGTTGGTTGGCGTGACTTGACAACACCGGTTGATAATCTCCAACACACAAAGCTCTGAGTTCATGGAAGCAAACCGACGAGGTGCAAGTTTGTGGAGCACGTTTGATGAAGTTGTGCAAATTTCCCTCGAAACAAACCGCTCAGCACATGGAGGAAAGGCGCAACATTAAGCCTAGCGCTATAATCGTCTACCGTAATCAAAGAGTTGTGTCCTATCTCCTTCTCCTGCTCTCCGGGTTTTGACATTCTTCACTAGCTGCACTGTCAGCAACGTCGTCATCACCATATCAGCTCATTCGTCTGTCTTTTGGGAGCTTGTGCAAGCCAGACGCTAGTGGTGCTAGTTATGCCCTGCAAGCTTTTTCGCTCTCCCTGCCTCGTGATTACGTCGACGATTTCAGCCACTGAAGCTAAAGATGGATATATAGTCAAAATGGATAAAGTTTGTCATACTGTGTAGTTCCGCAGTTTCACTCCCACTCGCGCCCTGATCCTGAAAATCCTGAAGATGATGGTGTTGAAGATATTTACTCAAAGTTGCCGTTCGTTTCACTTCTGAGCTCCCGGGTCTTTTTGGGAAGTGGAATGCTTTATACTAGTACCCTTACCACCACCACCTATCGAGTAGCTTAGCTTCCCTTTCCCTTAGGTTTAGTACAAACGTACATCACACAAATCGCGTGCGGCTTCACTTCATCCAAGCAACACTGAAGCTTCGTAACTTGGAAACTGTTGTAAGGTTCCACCGTACGAGCAGCGGCGCCTTTTCCACTTGTACTCAAAAGACATATTTTCTTGGGGTTGGTGGGGGTTGGGGAACTAGTTTGCTTTCCCCTTTCCTATTTCCCTTTTCCTCGTTGCATCAAGCACTTTCAAATGGTGAAAGTTTGCATCGCCAATCTCTACTACTCCTTGCATACTTTCTCCTCACCTTAAGGGCTTGGGAAAGTTTATCCGACGGCTGCAGATTTCCCTCTGCACAGGCGCATGCTTCCCCTGAAAGCTACCACTCATCTCCCGGTAGCCGGGGGTAGATGTTACGAGACCATAAATTTGCTCTGTAAAACTGAATAAACAAAGAATGAAGTGGCGTCCTAACACACGGTTGGTGCAAGATTCTGTAGGGCTTGCTGGGACGAGGTTTTTGCTGTTTTATGTTGCGTTTTTCTCTCTCCTTTACCTCACTATGGTTCATTTCCTCCCCTCTACACTAAACCGATGCCGGTTAGTAAAGCCGGATGGTAGAAGAAGAAATTATCTCCGGCTTGTTAGAAGGCTAGATTCGTGACAGTGCTGCCGATAGTTCTCTTTCATCTCGGCACAACCAGCTTGGACCAGACAACGTTGGATGTTGGAGACAAACGGTGCAAGCATGGTGGCATGGTTTGAGGGATGAAAGTTTTCTTCAAAGCTGTCGCTTTGCGTTTTACATGAGTTGAATAATTAAATTTTAATCCGGAAGTACAAATGCTGTCCACCGTACAGCAAGCCGGTGCTAGATTTGGAAAACTTAGAACTTTGTGTTTGGAGTCTCCAAAATAAGGACGCTCAAAGCTTCGCTTGCTGGGCCTGTGTTTGCATATTGCGTCAACTCCGGGTGACGAATAAACAAAACAGTGAGGGCTACTCTGCCTTTCCTAATTTAGGGGGTTGGTTACATTAACAGGAACGATCGTATGCTGGGCCAATTCTCCACAAACAGCCGAATGAATGTTCTTTCTTAGTGCATCTGTAAATGTTTGTGCACCAAGTATGCGGAACCATTTCTATCGAGAATTTATTTCCATTCAGTTCAGTTTCAAAATGAAAGGGAATAGAAAATAACAACATCAGCACTAACTTCCCCAGTACTCGATATGTGGTTCGAAATACCTTCCACAGAGACCATCAGTTCAGCAGTTTTGCAGTGGTAGACGAATGCCAATGTTTCGCTTATCAGATTAAGCGGGTTTGTTGACAGAGTGTTTGATGGAGAAAAACATACACAACATTCAACATTTACCTTTTTCCTTTCCGTACACCGGAACTTCCGCTTTCCGAAAAAAGTAACAGGATATGTAATACGCTTTCAGAGAAGAAAAAAGAAAAATAACCTATACCGAAGAAACACCAGTCCACTATACTGTGTGTTTGTGTGCATGTATGTGTGTGTTGAACCCTCTTTAACCCACATCCATCCATCCAGTTCAACCGATAGCTCATCCAATACTGATAATGATGATGATCTAGTGTGCTGTGCCATGTTGTTGTTGCGGCGATGCCTTCACTTCGTCTAGGAGTGAAACTTTTTGGCTAGCCCTATCACGTCCACAAGCATGCGTGACGGTACAAGTTGGCCGACCCCTGTTTTGGGTGAAAAGTTGTTTTTTGTGTGTGTTTTCCTATCCTTTGCTCACTCATTTTCCCCACTAATCGGATAAGCATTAACCGTTTTTATTGATGGGATCTCTGATTAAGCGATAAACTAATTCATTTAAGACCGCTTCTTGCCAGCTTGTTGGTGCAGATCTTGGATCGTTGGACCGTCTTTTCCTTGCGAATAGTGGAACCATCGAGCTCCGTATGTATGTTTCGCAAGGAAGGCTATAATTTGTAGATCATATCTTCGTCGGGTTTTTCATCGTGCTGAAATGGTTCTGGAGCAAACATACACAAGCTCGCTTTCCTACCTGGTGCGCACGTGAAATACCGGATAAGGATAAAGCACTTGTTTGTTTTCCTGCTGATTGCATTCCGTTTGTTTAATCGAGAGTGAAAATGGTAGAAGATGGTTGGTATTTTGTTTTCCTCCGCCATCATTTCAAAAGAAGCTCGGAGTACTGCCCAAAATTGTCTGCAAATGCTGTGGAAAATAAGGTCTACTATACAAAACATTACTTTTTCAGTTGGACTTTATTCAGGTGCCACTTCATTAAGTGTAACGTTGGTGCAAACGAACATATTTATGAACTTTCTTCAACTGCTTCACACAAATCTCTGGAAAATGCATCATTTCAAGCTAAGCCTTTCCAACCCACCCCTGAATGGACGTAAGGCTTTTCCGTATTTCTCAGTGTAGCAAACATATCTTCTTTCTGTAGAGACCTCGTTTGAAATCCGTTTTAACTTTTCCTGCACCATACGAAAAGCGATAAACTGATTGCAGCAATCAGTTGATTGTGGCTTATTCCGTGGCCCACTGCGGAATCATCCATCCTTCGCTGAAAACACGTGAAAGTTGCTATAAAAGTTTCCGGGTTGAAACGAGTAAGGGAACTTCATTCAATACCCAGAAGCAAAATAGTCTGAGTGAGAAGATTCATGTGATTCACTTTCTTATATCGGATGTACGGATAGCTCAAATTTACATGAAGTTCACTGGAATATTTCTGTTGGTTTTGTTGGATTTTTGTCAAGATCTTTTCACATATTTATGATAAATAAGTTAAAACATCTATGTATTTCTGGCATAGTGAATTGAAATTTCCGAACAAACAAAAACCCCGAAAAAGTTTTACACTTTAAAATTCACTCCATAAAGCTACAAATTCCCGGAAGCGGCTGCCGAAACTCACCACCTCCTCGACTTTGGCAACCTTCTAACGAATCTTGTCATCCAAAACGCCCACAAACGTTCAGTTCAGATTTGCCGCCATCTACCCATTCACATCAGCGTTGTCGTGAGCAAAGCATCGGAGCAGCAGCGCACTTGCTCGGGAAGAAAATTTAATTTCACACTCGATTTGAGTAGGTTAATGGTGTGATTTGTGTTTCGAAATAAAATTACGATTACGAACTCTCCGGAAGCAGTTGCAGCAAAAAGAAGGAAAAAAAGAGCATAACCGACCGTAAGCAAACAGAAACTACTACTACCATCCACTCGGTGTCTGTTCAGAAATAATGTGCTTAAAGCTGTCATGTCACGTGGCATCGAGATGATGTCGTAGTTTGTCTGCTTTTTCTTCCCCTCTTATTAAAGGATGTTATACCTATCTCGTTCTTGTTTCTTTCATTTCTAGCTTGTCTACTTCCTCCGTTAATTGCTCCAATGTTCTGATGCTACTACTGTTGTATTTTGCCCATGTCCTCAACACAGAGTCTTTGTTTCTACTCAGCCAACCATTCACATTATCGTAACGTTTACTTTAATGTGCACTACCATACTGGCTCACCAATATGGTACCAATTGGCAGTGTGAAATATGCGCTCGGTTTGGCTAAATAATTATTTTCCCTTTATCTTTCTTTCTTTCTTTCGATTCTTCTCTACAGTTGTGAACCAAAAATACAACATTCAGGTGCACGATGAGTACGTGATGTCGGGCAATACGGCCGTTTTGAAGTGTCAGGTGAGTTAAACTCCAGTAAGCTATGCAGATGGCTATTCTGCGATGAATTAAATTTTATGTTTTCCACTTATTATTGTTCGTTCAGAGTATTCCTATTTTCTGTGTTCTCCGTATTGAAAAATTAAATTAAATTTAGCCATTTTCCACAAAAGAAGCCAATTGAAGGTCGATTACAGTGCCTCTGTTTTTACAGGTTCCTGGAAGGTTCGATTAAACCCCGGTCTGGTTGATCCTGAATTAACAATTTATTTGAATCTTTTTTTTATGCTACTAATTTGATCAAAGGATTTTCCGGTTTTATTAAGCATATACAGGAAGTGTTGAAAACATGTCGTACACATTATAATTACCACAAACAGAAGCAGCGTGGCTTCTCGAAATTAAAATTAATTCAATAAATCGTGGAATATTTTCTGCTAAGCGAAACGACAATTACACAATTCTTCAACGAAAATGGACCACTTATCGGGGAAAAGCCTTAACATTTTCCCAGGACTTTACACACCCAGATTTATTGTTTATAATTTTTCACCATCAACACATTGAAGAATTTCGTCTCTTCTTATCTATGCGGTTTGCGACCATTCCTACACCTTCGGACCGAAGCAAGCGGATTATAAATTACACCCTTTTTACTATCAAAAGGAGACGATCCACTTTCTTGGCTGGTTGGAACCATTCAAGCATATTTTTCGTCCTCTAGATGCTTTAATTTATTCTTCCTCCTGTGTCGACTTTTAATACTTCTTGCATGGAGATGCTTAAAAACCGAAACGACAAACCGGTTCCAGAAAAATCCTATCTTTGTCCCTAACCTAGCTTTCCTTGTCCTAGCTTACCTCTGTGCTTTCCTTGTGGATACCTCTGTGTATCCCAAAACCCTCAGGCCTTCGCCTCCCAGTTGGTGTTGAAGCGCTCCACCACGCACGGCCTCCGCTCGATTTGGCAACGAAAACAGACTGAAAAGGGGGAAGGAGTGAGGGGTGGGGAAGAGAACTGCACGCCCGACTGGCAAATGTGAGGAAATTGAATGAAAACTGAGAACCATTCATCATTTTCACCATGTCGAGGCCATTTAGGCGTTGACTGTGGAGTTCGCCCGGGAGTTCGCAATGTGGCACTTCGTCCTTCGAGATGGACAGTGCGACAGGCTTACGACAGTGTGCGCCGGAGTACCCGATGATTTATGATCTCGCTTTCCCTCCTTCCACCTTTCTCCTGTTCTTTCCTACCTCCCATGTTGGCAGGGTCCGATATATCTTGCTGAAATAAATATTCATCGCAAGCCGTCGCTGACCATTCATCTCAGCCCATACAGGACAAGGCTCAGTCGCTTAGACACAAGAGACTACCGACAGGGCACATATTGTCCGCCAAAGGGGGCAAAAGAGTGTATGATGGAGAGAGAATTATAGAGAGAGATAGAGATAGATAGAGAGAGAAAGAGGTCAACCTCGACCGGTTTTGTTGCCATTCGACATTTGACCGGTGCTCGGTTTGACATTTGTTATGACAAGCCCGAAACATCACCGATAGTCGCAAGTGCGCTTACGCTACACAGCCCTGCAGCTTCATCTGCATGAGAAGCTCATTGCGTTGTCAGCGTGGCAGCTGCAGCGGAAACCAAAGGCGTACAACAAAAGTGATAGAAAGACACGAAATTTATGAGTGACATTTTGGAAAACTGTTTCTTCACCTTTTCTCCCCTCGCTGGACAGGAAAAATATCTTTTTCCCTTCTTTCTTTTAGAGGGTTACTAACGGACCATTCACACGGCAGATGAGCATCGTTTTGGCCGTCACGTTTTATCCACTCCCATCTCCTCTCTGAACTGGCGTCCGTGCACGGGTGTCACGTTTCATAATGCTGTAATTTACATAATTTCATCACGTCTCAAGGATAGGTAATATAAATTTCATCACAAACCTGTCACCGTCCTGGTTGCCTTTTCTCTCTCTCTCTCTCTCTCTCTCTCTCTCTCTTTTCCTCTTGCGTAAGTTTCCACTATCTGTCTCGCACTGCTTTTCGGGGGTTTCCGGTCGGCTCCAGAACGGAGCACGCGCCCCGGAAGCTAAGCATCGTTTGACGTTTGCTCATTTCGTTGAATTCTTTATTTCCAACGGCAAGATGAACCGAGTTTTGATGATGCCCATTCACCATTAAAAAAAAGTGAGGGAGAGAGGCAAGAAGGCAAGACAGTTGGACCTTAAATGATGCGCATTATGATTGGGTTGGGGAGGATGAAAAGGTAAATTAATTAATATTGGATAAGAACGGGAAAGAAATTGTTGTTTCGTGCAGGTGCGAGCATTTAAACAATGGATTTTGTGCACTGGCTAGCTGTATGGCTTTGAGGTCGTAGATAAGTGTGGTTGATTTATACGTTTAGTACAAATTTAGTTTAACAACCTCATTCTTATTGGTATCAAACAGCAAACATTACCACAATGACGCATCTCGTTAGTTGTTGCATGTACGCCTGAAAGTATGCAATGCTTTTGACAGCATTTTTAAGCATTCTTAGGCATTTAAACCACACAAATTGTATAACACCTGTTACTTTACATTTATATTTGTAAAAGATCCCGAACATAGTTCCGTTAAATTGAACAGCCTTCAAACGCATTCTTCCTTTCCCCTTCTTGGTTTAGAAATTTGCCCTTTACCGCTTGGCTTCATAATTATTTCTACCACGAGCAACCATCAGCCACCGTTTAAGCGACGCTGCAGCACCTTAATTGAATATTAAATTTCCCCAGCAAACTACGGGTTGGGAGATCGAAATGGGCCAAACTTTACAAAACCAATCGATCGGATGAGTTTCGTGAGAGAAAATCATCGTTTAACTACCAATAGCCATTAACAGCGGTGAGATTGATGATGGAATTCCAATGCTGATTGCAATGAGTTATAGTTTCCAAGCCGTTTAATTCACGCCTGAGGGTTAAAGAAAATGTTTTAATTTACTAGCATGATTTGGAGCGATAAAGACAACACAGAGCAATCGATAAATATGAACAGCGTTTTGCTGTGATTTAGGAGTGGAATAAAATGAATACAAATAGGTTACAGTGGCTACAATAATGTTCATTTTTCTCCCAAATCCATTCACATCGTGATTCAAATGAACAATTTAAAAGCACTCAACTTCCACCATGAGCGGTGACTGGTAGCAAGCTGCTAATTATCAAACTAACCATCGATAGTGGAGTGGCGTTCAATTAACAGCTAACACAACCACCCGATTTTCCAATCCGAACAAACCAGACCGAACTAATTTTTATCACCACTCATAACGACCCATCCATCTCCCATACAGTTGCCCCTGGGAGGAAGTGGCGTGTTAACCGCAAAATTGCTTCATAATTAAATTTCCACCCTACGCTAGCAGGGCGAGCGGGCAAAAACATTCCCGGCATGTGTTCACATTCCGCGCCTGTTACAACTCATATGAGCAAACAACATATGCATTAGACACACACACACACACACACACAAACAAACGCTTCCAATCGATGGTAGGTGGAAAATGCATCGATTTCCCCGATCGATCGATTCGCATTGCACCGACTGCTCGCCGGAAGCATTTTCCAAGATGACCGCAAAACCCATCAAGATGGCAGGAAATACCCGTTGCCCATTGCACTGCTGAT